>CAUYQG010111763.1:0-17787 GCA_963574415.1 Tarsius wallacei | reverse complement strand
GGGAAAAATCCTCACTCACAATCCCTGCTGTAGAGTCATGCTTATGTCACATGACCTGCATATCCCACAGGGGTGGAAAAGAAGGAAAAGGGTGGAAATAGAGAGAGAGATTAAAAAAGGAAGGGTTAGCCGGGCTTGGTGGCTCAGCCTGTAATCCTTGGAAGGCTGAGGTGAGTGGATTGCCTGAGCCAGCGGATTTGAGACCCGCCTGGGCAACTTGGCGAGACCTCATCTCTACAATAAATCAAAAAGTTATCTGGGCGTGGTAGCCCGCGCCTGTAGTTCCAGCTACTTGGAAGGCTGAGGCGGAAGGATCGCCGGAGCCCAGCAGGTCGAGGCTGCGGTGGCCAGGAACGGCCACTGCACTCCAGTCTGGGCGACAGAGTGAGACTCCAACTCAAAAAAAAAAAAAATGGAAGTGTTAACAAACCACAAACCATTATAGAGAACATTCTATGGAGCGAGTATTGTGTTAGGCCCCAAATGCATTCTTACATATGATAGGAAGGAAGGAAGGGAAGGAGGGAGGAAGGGAGGGAGGATATTCTGATTCCTACTTCAAGAGAGCTGAGTCTGAAAATGGGGGTACAGGGAGAACAGCCCTAAGCAGTCGAACCCTTCCAGAAATGTCCCTAAGTCTCTGCTCACTCTCTGTGATTGGCTTCGCCCTGGGCATGTTGCGTGGCCCTTTGGAGTGCAGCCCCCACCCTCTTCGTGCCTGCCTCACGTCACACAGGAATTTTTGCCCTATTTTCAAAACATGGTTCAACGGATGGAAGAATAAATATCAGGGATAATAATAACAATAACTCATACATAATTTCTATGGTTTGTAAAATATTGTCTCACATTTTAAAATTTAAATCTTACAGCAAATCTGTGAGATTATTGGGACAGATGCTGTTTTAGGCCATTTGGTGAGGAAGAAGCCATGACACCATGACAAGGCAGTGGCTTATCTGTGGTCACCAGTTGATAAATGAATGGTCACAGCTCCCAAGTTAGGACTGACTAAGACTACACATCCTGAGCTCTCTCCAATACTCTGGACTCAAACCAAAAGGGCATGCTGAGAGGAGAATCAAAATACAGAAGATAGGAATGCTCTCATGGGGAAAATGCTGTCATCATAAGCGGAAACTGCCCACCAGGAAGGGGAGAAGGAAGGTGTGATTTTCTAGAGCCATGTGAACATTTCTCATGATTGCAGGTGTGGAACTCTATCACAGCCACCAAAGAGGACACTTTCCCTTCTTCTAAAAAACGAACTTGCTTAGTTTCAAAACTCATTCATTTTTTGTCTACCACCCTCACAACACACCTATAAGTCACGAGGAAAGCATACGCGGCAGCTCCTCTCTACCTCACAAAGGGAAGACAAGACAGACAAAGAGAAGTGACCTACCATTGTCATTCCGTTTCCCAAGCCAGTCAGTGTCTCTCTAATCTTCCCACTGCTGCCTGCATCTCCTGGTTTCTCAGAGTGTAGATCATGGGGTTGAGTATGGGGTCGAGACCATGTGGCTGATGGACACAGCCTTGTCCATGGGGAATGGGGAGAAGGGTAGGGCACAGAGGTAAATGCTTGAAGTGAAGATCATAGACACCATTATGATGTGGATGGCGCAAGTGGAAGCTGCCTTCCTCCTCGCTTCCCATGGATGGGACCTCAGCATCACCAGGATGACAGTGTAAGAGATCAAAAGGAGAAGTGGAAATGAGAACTAGCATCCCACTATTGGAGATCATGAGAAGCTTCAGGTGTCACTACAAGCAAGTCTCAGCATTTGGGGAACATCACAGTAGAAGTTATCCAGGATGTTGGGGCCACAGAAAGTCAGTGGGAGCATCAGAGTCAACAGGACAGTGGAGTGAACGAAGTCCCCTACCCAGACAGCCAACACCAACCCCACACACACAGTTGAGTGTTCACGGTGGTGACATAATGGAGGGGCCAGGAGATGGCAATGAGGTGGTCACAGGTTATCACTGACCATGGCACCTTCCAAAAAGTGGATGAAGAAGATCTAGGCCATGAAGCCCTGGTAGGAGATGGTCTTGGTCTCATGAAAGAAGTTCTCCAGCATCTCTGTGGAAATGACTTTGGAACAGCAGAGGTCTATGACAACCAGGTTTCGAAGCAGAAAGTACACAGGTGTGTGAGTCAGAGGTCACTGGCACATTGACTACGATGAGGAGGTTTCCCACCACAGGGGGGATGTAAACAAACATAAACACTAAAAACAGGAAAAGCTGGAGCTCCCAAGACGGTGAGAGCTGCAGGAAAACAAAATTAGACACTTGCATGAGGTTCTCTGGTTCCATGGTATCTTCTCCATACACCTAAAGAAAACAAGTCACGGACATAGATGCATGACGTCACTGCTTGTCCTTTCAGCCCAGGGACTCAGAACTGAGCTGCCTGGGTCTATAGGATGAGCATCCTCATGTGTATATTATGATGCCAGACACTGATTACATGGCCTTGTCTATGGGAGTTTACAAGTTGATGCTGGCGCATACATTCACGAGACATTTACAGGCCTTCCAGAAGTGTATGCAACTTGCTTGGCAAAGAGTCAGACAGTGGTGGTAAGACATTTGGGGTCAGACCAATGTGAAACCAAATCAGTTCTTCCGTTTACTTGATATTTGACCATAAGTAAATTAGTCTTTCTGGATCTCAGTTTCAGCATCTGTAAGGTGGGACTAAAAATGCTTTCTTTGTAGAATTTTCTGAGGGCTTAAGTAGAACAACACAATACAGTTTTTAACAGTGCCTGGAATAATAAAGAGTAACCACTCTTCTCTATGAAGTTCCCTTGTCTAAAGACATCCTCTCTTCCAGTCTTTAAGTTATTACCAACCATTTCTCATGCAACATTCAACACATCAACATATTGTCTATGTCTATGTTTTTCCTCTGCAATTCAACAACAAGCTCCTGGAGGCACAGGGCTCGATTTCACACTCTGGGCCCTGCAGTTGTAATCTCTTCCTCTTATAAACCACTGGCCCTTTGACAGCTTCTTAGACAGGTCATGTGTTTGTTTATTTCCAAGTTTGTTTTTTGGAATGTTGTTTACTACCTTCTCTATCTAGAAATAATCCACTCAAAAATCACCCCCTCTGTGACTGCTTTCACCATTTCTCCCATGCAGAACAAACTCCCCATTTCCTTCGGTTCTTACATATTAAAAAATAAAACAAAACAGAAACACCCTTTGTTTTAGGAGTGATTATATTATCATTCATTTGTTCATGTACAGCAAGGCATGGCTGTTCACACTGAGGTCACAACGTTGAAAGGAGCAGACAAGAACTTAGCCTTCATAAAACATACGTTCTATGGGAGACAGACAAGTAACAAATGGACACATAAATTAAATAAGGTAATTTCATATGACAAGGACTATGAAGCTATGCTTTCTTTTTTAAAAATTTTTAAAATTTGACTTTATTGTAAAGATTTGGGGTACAAGTCAGGATTAGGTACATAGGTAATCTACATGCATATGAGGCTTAAGCCTTCCACTTGTCATTTTGAAACAACACTAAATATTAGGGAGAAACGAATGACATGATAGGATTGGAGCTACAACATATGGATATTTCCCTACCCTCTGCTTGCAAGCCTTAATTGTGATTAACAGAACACCAGGAACAAAGGTAAGCTATTTTATTTCATATAAACTAGCCATTGGGTCAAAGCAATCAAGTGACCTACTAATTATTAGAAAACTTCTGTGAAACCAGTTATAACCATGGATTTTTGGTCATCTGCAATAAAGTTATCTGGCATTAACAAGGAAGAAACTCTTCAAAGAAATAAATTTTACAGTCACTTTTTGGAGGATTTCGAGCCCAACTCTTCACCTCTCTCTGTACCGTGTTGACTTGTAATTTTGCAGTTCTACAGGACACACATGACTTTCTCACCTCTTGGTTTTGGGGTTGCTCAGGTAATGTGCTCTTACTCGTAGAATGCTAATAGGTGAAACAGAGGCTTGAACTTTGTTTTTATTGTTTGCATAGAAGCTATGCTTTCTTTTATTTTCATTTTTTAGTGGGGGTGAGGGTCTTACTCTGTCGCCCGGGCTGGGGTGCAGTGGCACAATCACAGCTCACTGCAGCCTCAACCTCCTGGTGATCCTCTGCCACAGCCTCCTGAGTAGCTGGGACTACAGGCATGTACCACCCACATGTGGATAATTTTTTAAAATTTGTTTGAGAGACGAGGTCTTGCTATGTTGCTCAGGGTGGTCTTGAACTCCTAGGCTCAAGCAATCCTCCTGTGTCAGCCTCCCAAAGTGCTGGGATTACAAGCAAGTGCCACTGCTCCTGGCCTACATTTTCATTTCAACATCTTAGTGATCACAGGCCCTGGAACAGCAACTCTGACATAGCACATACTCAAAGAATGTAAGTTAATATATTAATTAGGTAATGGATTATGTGACCTTCACTATGTGGAGAATTTTCAAGTGATTTTAATTATCCCCTGCCCCCTATATCATAAAGTCATTTCTATGCTCAGTTGCTGAAATTACTGGTTTTCACATGACCCTGAAGCAGTTATTTTCAGTAGTATATTCCCTCAGAATCACTTACCAAGGCTCTCCTCATACCGTCTTGCGGTCTTACTGCCACCAAGTCCGTGTTCCTTGTTTGTTCACTCTACATTCCAGCTGGTGTTTTCAAGAGCCTAATTACAGCTGACCTGCTGGCAGATGAGGAAACCCTCATTCCCTCACTTTCCTTCAGCCCCAAATGAAAGAGCAGAGTTCAGGGCTTAAGTCACTCTGAGGGTCCCCTCCATGCAGCTTCACAGCTGCCTGGCCCGGCCCATACCTCCCAAGCACTACGCGTGGGCATGATCTTGGAGAAGAAGGGATATCCTCAGGGAAAAACTTTCAGACTGGGCTCAGAACACAGAGCTGGCATGATTCCCACTGGGGCAAGGAGGCAGTAGGAGTTATTATAAAGTTTGCAAGTCTCTCCAAAACACTGACTATCCTGTAGTTCTGGCTACTTGGAAGGCTGAGGTGGCAGGATCGCCGGAGCCCTGCAGGTCGACGCTGGGGTGGTCGTGAGCATGCCACTGTACTCCAACCTGGGAGACAGAGTGAGACGCCAACTCAAAAAACAAAACAAAACAACAACAACAAAAACACTGACTATTAGAGAGGTCTACCTTGGGGGCAAAAAATGCCAAGGACATTGAAAATTGTGGAGCTCAGGCCAGGCTCAGTGGTTCACACCTATAATCCCAGTACCTTGGGAGGCCAAAGTGAAAAGATTGCCCAAGCCCATGGGTTCGAGACCAGCCTGGGCAATGTGGTGAGACTTCATCTCTACAATAAATTAAAAAATAAGCTGGGCATCGAGGCACATTCTGTAGTTCCAGCTACTTGGAAGGCTGAGACAGAAGGATCGCCTGAGATCAGCAGGTTGAGGCTGCTGTGGCCGTGAGTATGCCAATGCACTCCAGCCTGGGTGACAGAGTGATCCTCCAAATTAAAAAAAATAAAGAAAATTGTAGAGCTCTATGACATGTAGGGTTAGCAGGTCAAAATCAGAAAGGACAAAAGTATCCCCAAAAGAGACTAGTTTTGGAAGGACCCATTGTGATGAACACTGGTTCACTGATTCTGATACATGCTTAAGCGTGTATCAGAATCAACCTGGAAGACTTGTGAAAGCTCAGGAATCCAGCACAGAGTTTCTGATGCAGTAGGTCTCGAATGGAACCCGAGAATATGCATTTCCAGCAAGTTGTCAGTTGATGCTTATACTGCTTATCTGGAGGCCACAGTTTGAGAACCACCTACTTCAAGTTTCCTTTTTTTTTTTTTAACTTTTAATTTTTTAATTTTAAGGATGTGGGATACAATTCAGGGTTAGGTGTACAAATACTCCTTGTGGATGAGGTGTGTGTCCCTGCTTCCCCAGACAGACTTCCACTACTGCCAATCCCTACTTCAAGTTTATTGCTCTCTTTTCATCAGCACAACGGACAGTTCTCTCTCACAGCACCACCAAGACAATGGGCTCGACTTTTTGTTTTTTGTTTTGTTTTGTTTTTTAATTATTTATTCATTTTTGAGACAGGGTCTTGCTCTGTCGTCTAGGCTGGAGTGTAGTACTGCGATAATAGCTTACTGCAGCCTTAAACTCCTGGGCTCAAGCCTGCTTCAGCCTCCCGAGTAACTGAGGCTACAGGCACGTGCCACCACGACCAGCTAATTTTTGTATTTTTTGTTTTTTGTAGAGACAGGGGTCTCACTATGTTACCTAGGCTGGGGTCTCAAACTCCTGACCTCAAGCAATCCTTCTATCTCTCAAAGAGCTTGGAATTATAAATGTGAACCACTATGCCTGGTCTGATTTCTTTTTAAAAATTTTTATTTACTTGACCTCAACTTGGACAATGCCATAGGTATTGCACAATGCTAACACTTTACAGGTGAATTCTTACTAAGATCCTTCCTTTCATACAAGGTCTAATATAGAAAGTGCATGTATTTTCTCCTATAGTTCCCCATATGAAGAGATGGTCATCGCAGGAACTAACTGGCCTTGTAACCTGGGTGTGGTTTAAAACCTGTGCTCTCAGATTAACGTGCCATTTCCAAGTTGGTCTGGCTTCTTTTGTTGCAAATATTTACACTTAATCAAATGAAGTCCATCTTTCATGTGAAAACACTATGTGAAACTCAAGAGATATAGATTTAAGAAACAATATAATTTTCCAATATTTGGAGGTTTAGTTCATTTTAAAATTCAGCCACTTGTTAAAATAGCCTGAATTGATGCTGGGGAAGGACTTAGATATTATCAATCTCATTGACTATCAGATGGACAAGCTACGTGGGTTAATTTCATATGATTTTGATTTTGCTCTCAATAAAGAAGATTTTTGATATTCTAGTTTATATATTTCCCCTCTCGTGGCATGTGTATGTCTATAAAATGTCAACTAAACCTCATCTTAATTCAAGGTTGGTTCCTTGGGTCTTAACCACAAACATGTTAAGAAATATGGAATTATTGCTTTAACAATTTATAACGTGGTAGCCCCAAATCTGAGAGGACTTGCACATATTGTTCACCTATTCCAAAGAAGTCACTGGAGGTCTAGCAGGGAAAGACATGGGTTTTTTTTTGAAACTTACAAAAGGCACTGATGGCGGCAGGTCAGTGAAGAATCCACACCTTGGGGCAGTAGAGCAAGCATTTTTATAACCAAAGCAATAAAATTAATCACTCCTATATGATGTTTACAATTACATTGATTAAGAGTGATGATTACACTGCTTTCAGCCTTGCTCAGTCATCTGCCTCCCATGATAGGTCACCTGCATCCTATGACTCATTACTAGGAATATGCATATCCTTCAGGGACCAGCCTTGGCCAGAGGTTGCTTCCTGAGGGAGGGGGTAGGAAAAGCCAGACATAGGGGGAAACAGTTTATGTCCAGACAATAGCTCACACAATTGATCACAATCTGGTTTATTGTTTTGGAGTGTTGTACCTGCCATATTTTGGAACTTCAGTAGATGTCTGTTGGAATAAATGAAACCTATCCTTCTTGAAGAACAGAAGAGTAGCCAGAGAATGTCTGGCTACACCTCTATGCTCAATTCCAGCTTTATAACTTGGATGTGCCATAAAAACTCTCAGATTTGTATGGTATTTCCTTCCCCAGCATCAACCCAGGCTATTTTAATAGGTGGCTGAATTTTAAAATGGGCTAAACCTCTAAATAGGTAGGTCCAAAAATAAGACATACTTTCTACTCTCAAGGAACTCTCAGTCTGGTGGTAGAGAGAGAGAGAGAGAGACCCAGACATAAATAAATGTGCTGCAGAGAGAAAACAGCTCTTTTAGAGGAATGCTCAGAGGTTAAAGGGCTGAGCAACTAGCCATACCTGGGAGAGAGGAGACGTCTTCCCAGAAGAGGTGACATTTGGACAAAAGGGAAGTTCAGGTGTGTTAGGTAGACAAAGGAGAAAAAAGCGTGTTCCTGACAGGAAGAGCAGAGGTTCAGCGTTTACAAGGCACAGCGAACATTTTACACTTCAGAGCTCCAGCAAGGACAGGGGAGGTGGTGGGAGATGAGGGTAGACAGGAAGCAGGGAGCAGATTCTGCAGAGCTTTGTGGGACCAGGTTAATAAATTTAGATTTTTATTCTATAACACATGAAAAACCAGTGGAGGACATTATGCAAGGGAATGACCTATAGATGAAGGCCACCCTGGCAACAAGAAGGTGGAGAGATGAGAGAGTAGAGAGACTGAACAGCAGTGGAGCAACTTTTTTGCTTATTCACATCCCATCTTGTTTCAGAAAAGGCTTAATGAGGGCAGGTAAGGGTCTTGTAACTTTGCTTGTGTTCCTTGCTCATTCCATACCTGTTTTCAGACCCTTTAAAGATATAAGGATGGTGACAAGAAAAGAGGAGGAAATAAACAGAAAATGGGAGATTAAAAACAAAGGAAGGCAGATAAAAGGTAAATTTAAAAATCAAGGGATCAAAGTCAGTGTCCAGCGGTGACCAAGTGGCTTAATGATATGAAGACACTAGTTTAGTGAGTCTTGATGCTTTGGGTCTTTTCCTTGGCTTCAACCATTATGTATGTCTTCACACAATCTCATTCAAAAGCTGGAAGTGAGGGAAAGTGTGGGGGCAGTTCTTTCTCCTGTATCTCTTGCTTTTAATCATAGATGAGAAATCTTTCCCTGAAACTCCCTGACAAACACATTTTTTGTTGCATTACATTTCTGGATCACATGACTACATCAGAACTCCTAGCTTCTAAGTATTCTGGGAAAGTGAACGCCTATGACAGAGCAAGGGAGAAGTTGTTGGGAATGGCTACTGGGCAAGCACCCATCAGTGTTTCTGCAGTGTTCTTGTAAAGCACCTGTCAATAGAGATAAGCATAATGGGCCAGAGGCAAAAGAATCCTGACAATCATGCCATGTGTGTGTCTTTTACAAAGTGTGTCTTTTACAAAAGAAAATCTTATAACAACAGAGGTTGCAAATTCACATGTACATAATATAATGAGAGAAGAAGGTCAGGTAGGAATTTCCCTATCTAAAGAGGGACTGAGTCTCGTCATGCTTCTCACCCTGGTGCAGAACTCTAGCATCAAACCAAAAATAAATCAGAACAATTTTTGGAGGAAAAAAACAACTTCAGAAAAATAAACTTTGGTACTTGGGGAGCCTGTAGTAGACACCTGATTTCCACCTGATTCTTTAAAGCAAAGTCCAAAAGTGAAGTCCAAAAGCTTTGCCCATACATAGAGGTTCCAATCAGCATTTTATTTTCTTACTCTTAAATGTTGATAACCAAAGATATTTAAGGTAGGCTTCTAACACAAAAGAGCAATAACAGCAACAACAAAGAAATGAGTAGAAAGCAGAAATGGTATAGAAAACAGAAGAAAACATTCCAAAATCTTCAACTTATATAACTAGCATCATTTGAGAGAAGCAAGAAGATATAATATCCACAAAATAACAGGGTTGTATTAAAAATCAGAGAACACAAAACAGTGCTAGCAAATTAAAATATAATTTTAAAAGTAAAAACTTTAATAAAAAGATTGGAAGTTAGAGTTGAAGAAATCGCCTCTGAATGTAGAATAAAATCATACTGTGAAAAGGGTATCCATAAGATGTGGCCTAGCATGGACTGTCAGAGCCTAGGTGTCTCTTCCTGGGAGCTTCCCACTGTGGGTATTAAAACAAGGTAGAGGGAGTATCATCTCTTCATGTGGGTGGCTCAATATGGGGAGTCAGAACTTGAGAGGAGTGAGAAGTGCATCCACACAGAGGTGCAGTTGGACATCAGGTATTGGTGCTCAAGCAGGATAAGGAGGAGCATGGGATGTGTTCTGATATGGGATGCTAGAGCATAAGTGAAGTAAGAAAAGTGACTGGGAAGGGGACTGGCCTGAAGCAAGATATCAAAGGCCAAGTGGAGTGAGGAAAGTATCAGGGAAAGGAGTGGAAACAGATATATGCAGGTGCTAGGGGAGACTGGTTGCATAGAGGGAAACAAATTAAATAAGTCAGTATGTTAATGATAGAGTGATGCCAGTGAAGATGAAAGTCTGAGGAACTCCAAAGGTCTGTCTCTCTAGAAACACTGAAAAAAAAGAGCAAATATGGTCAGAATCAAATTCGATGGAATTCTGAAAAATAGTCAAAGGTTTACAGCAACCAAACTTTTTCAAGATAAAGGTGAATTAAACACAGTAGGAAAGTTTTCTGGCATTTTAACTTATAATTGCCCCATACTTCTGCCCAGCTTGTTGATGATCTTGAAAATGGAAGTTCATGTTCCTGATGTGTGTACCCAGTTCCAGACGGAAAAGACTGAACCTTGTTCCCATGGAATTATGTTTGTCTGTTTTGACACGTCTGAGGGTTCCCTGAAGGACGGGTGCAAGGTGCTTGCATTTGTTTTGTCTAACTCAGAATTCATTCAAGGCAGAAAAGTGACTACTTGAAAAGCATTCCCCCAAAACATTAAAAGACAATTGAACCTCTGCCACCTCAGCAAAAGATTGCATTTGAGGTAATCAATTTACATACCAAAAGCCTGGGAGGAAAGGTTAGAGACAGAAATGCTTTGGTGAACAAGAACTTCGAAAAGTTCCTATGTATACCAGGGAATCTAGACAGCCACGTGCATGTAAGGGCAGGATACATAATCAGAAAAGACCTGAGATAATCTTAAGCTTTCATTTGTAGCTCATCTTTAGGCTCAATGAAAGCAGGAAGTGAAGGCTAAGGCAGAGTTGCATCCTGGCTAAGTGTTGAAGGAGTGTCCAAACACAGTCAATTTGCAAAGACTAGGAAAGTATATATTTTTTCTTTTTCTTTTCTTTGTCTCCAGGTATTTAACAAAGTCTATGTAAAACCACTAACCAACTACAAACTAAGGGAACAGAAACTTCAGAGATCATATATAATAATTAATGCAGTCTTGACAAAAATAGTTTGAAAAGTCACCAAACAAAAAAACTACAACTCACAGCAGCTAAACCAACAAATATTAGGGTGAGAAAGAACTAAAACTACAAAAGTCTTAGAAGAAACATAATGGTATATCTTCATGAACATGAATTTGGCAATGTATTCTTACTTCCACAGCTACCACATCATAATATTAAAAATATATCGTTTTCAAAAAATATTATGAGGCATGCAAAGGAACAAGAAAGTATAGCCCATTCACAGGAAAAAAAATGAACAGAAATTTTTCCTGAGAAAGCATAAACATTTGATTTAACTAAACAAAGACTTTAAAGCAAGTTTCTTAAATATGCTCAAAGAACAAGGATAAACTACAGACAAAGAATTGAAGTAAAGCAGAAGAGTACTGTCTCAACAAATAGAAAATATCAATAGAGATAAAAAAAATTTTTTTGTTTTTTTTCACCCCCCCCAACCCCTGAGATAAATTGTTTTTAAAAATAAAAATAACAGGTTGGAGATAAAAGGTACAATAAAAGTAACTGAAAGAAAAAGTTCACCAGAAGATTTCAGTAGCAGATTTTGGGTAGGTAGAAGAAAGAATTAATGAATTTGAACATAGGTCAATTGAAATTTTCCAGTCTAAGGTACAAAAAGACAAAAAATAAAGGGAAATGAACAGAGCCTAAAAAGCCTGTGGGACCAACATATGCATAATGAGAATCCTAGAATAAGAGGAGAGAAAGGGTCTGAAAAAATATTTTAAACAATAATGGTCAAAACTCCCCAGATGTGATAAAATACATGAATTTACATACCCAAGAAGCTCAAGGAACTCCAAGTAGGATAACTCAAAAGAGATCTACACTAAGATAAATTATAATATACAATGTATTAAAAACCACACACAGGGAGAATCTTGATAACTGCAAGAGATAAGTAACTCATCACATAAAAGATATCTTTGCTAAGATTAGCAGCTGATTTCTCACCAAAGAAGTCAGAAGGCATGAGATGATATATTGAAAGTCCTGGGGGTGGGGGAACTGTCCACAAATAATTCTATATCTGGCAAAAATATTTTCAAAAATGAATGACAAATGAAGATATTCCCACATAGACAAAAGCTGATGGAGTTCATCACCAGTAGACCTGATCTATAAGAAGTGATAAAGTAAGCCCTTTAGCTAAAATAAAAGGATACAAGCCAGTAATTCAAAGCTATATGAAGAAACAAAGAACACCGGTTAAGATACCATAGGTTAATAGAAAAGCCAATATACTTATATTTTTGGTTTGTAAGTCCTCCTTTTTCCATATGATTTTAAAGATAAATGCATAAAGCTATAATGATAACTTATGTTAATAAGCACACAATTTATAAAGAAGTAATTTGTGACAGTAACAAAGGGAGAGGAGCAGATTTTTTGGTACACTATTGAAGTTAAATTGCTATTCACTCAAACTAGACTGTTATAAGTTTAAGTTGTTAATTGGAATCCCCGGGGAAACCATTAAGAATTTTACAAATATACTAAAAAGAAATTGAGAAGGGAATAAAAATGATACACTACAAAAAACAATTAAACAAAAAAGAAGTCATTAATGGGAGAATTGAGGAACAGAAAAGAGATAAGATATACAGAAAACAAATAGCAAAATGGCAGAAATAAGTCCTTTCTTCTAGTAATTATTTTAAATATAAATGTATCAAACTCTCCAGGTTAAGAGATAGAGAACAATTAAAAACAAAAACATGATCTAACTATGTGCTGTCTGTAAGAGAGTCACTTTAGATCCAAAGACCCAAATATGCTGAACATGGATGGTGGGAAAAGATATTCCATGCAAATAGTAACCAAAAAAGAGAAAGATATAGAAAGGTTTCCCCCAAGATCAGGAACAAGTCAACGATGTTCACTTTTGCCCATTCTACTCAACATTATACTGAAAGTTCTAACCAGAGCAATTAGACAAACAAAACAAAACAAAACAAAAACAAAAGGCATCCACTTTAAAAAGTAAGAAGTAAACCTTTTTATTTGCAAGTAATATAGCTTTTTATACATAAAATATCAAATGATTCAAAAGAAAGCATAGAACTAGTAAATAAACTCAGCAAATTTGCAGGATATATGATCAATACACAAAAATTACTTGGATTTCTATGCACTAGTAATGAGTAACTCAAAAAGGAAATTAATAAAACAATTCCACTTACAATAGCATCAAAAATAATAAAATGTTAGCAATATTTCTTACTAAAGAGTTGTAAGACTTATACACTGAAAACTACAGAACATTGCTGAAAGAATTAAAGACTTAAACAGATGGAAAGATATTTCATATTCGAACGGAATACTTGATCTTGTTAAGATGGCGATACTCCTTAAAGCAATCTACAAACTCAATGCAATCATTATGTTTCCAGTAGCTTTTTTTGCAGAAATTGAAAACATAATCCTAAATCTCATATAGAATTTCAAGGGATCCAGGCAGCCAAAACAACAATTTTTTTTTTTTGACACGGAATCTCACTGTCACTCAGGCTAGAGTGCAGTGGCAGGCTCACAGCCACCACAGCCTCGATTTGCTGGACTCAGGCAATCCCTCCACTTCAGCCTTCCAAGCAACTGGGACTACAGGCAAGTGCCACCATGCCCAGCTAATTTTTAAAATTTTCATATAGAGATGAGGTCTCACCAAGTTACCCAAGCTGGTCTCAAACCCTGGGCACAGGCAATCCTCTCACCTTGGCCTCCCAAAATGCTGGGATTACAGGTGTGAGCCACCGTGCCCAGGTCTAAACAATCTTAAAAAGAAGAACAAAGTTGGAAGATTCACAACTCCCTATTTCAAGTTGTACTATAATGCTACAATGATAAAGGCAGTGAGGTACTAGCATAAAGATAGGCATATAGACCTCTGGAATACAATTGTGAGTACAAAAATAAACTCACATATCTATGGTTAATTGATATTTGACAAGGGTAAGAAAATCATTTAATGAAAGAAAAATACTCTTTACCAACGGGTCAGCTGGGTCATAACACACAAAATAACAAATGTGAACTACCACCTCACATTATATACAAAAATTAATGCAAAATGATTAAAGGATGTAAATGTACAAAGTAAAACTGTAAAACTCTTAGAAGAAAACATAAGGATATATCTTCATAAACATGGATTTGTCATGGATTCTTAGATACGACATGAAAAGCCTGAGCAACAAAAATAAATAATAGATAAATTGGACTTTATTAAAATTAAAAGTTTTTATGCATCAAGGAACATTATCAAGAAAGTAAAGACAACCCAAAGAGAGAAGAAAAATATTTGTAAATCAATATCCAATAGCAAGTGTTAGAGAGGATGTGAAGAAATTTGGACCCTAATACATTACTTGTGATAATTAAAAATGGTGCAGCTAATGTGGAAAACAGTTTGATGATTCCTCAGCAAGTTAAACACAGAATTGTCATATGACACTCAGTGATTTCACTGTTAGGTATATACCCCAAAGATTGAAAAAAGGCACTAAAACAAACACTTGCAATGCTAATAGCAGCACTATTCACAATAAGCAAAAGATGGAAACAACCCAAATGTCATTCAACAGATGAATGAATACACAAATGTGGTATTTCATACAATGGAATATTATTCAGCCATGAAAAGGAATGGAGTATTGATACACGCTACAATGTAGATTAAGCTTATTAAATATTACACAAAGTTAAAAAAAATCCAAACACAAATGTTACATACTACATAATTCCATTTGCATGAAATGTCCAGAACAGGTAAATCCATAAACACAGAAAACAGATTAGTGGTTTCCAGGGCCTGGGAAGAGGGGATGACAGAGAGTGACTGCCTATTGGGTATGGGGTTTCCTTTTGGGATGACAAAAATATTGTGGAAGTAGATAGAGGTGATGAAAGTACTAAATGCTAATGAGTTATACACTTGAAAATGGTTATTTTAATGTGAATTTCATCTCAATAAAAATATATTATGAATTATGGGAGTCAGATTGCTTGCCATCAGAGAAAGGAGTTACAAATGTGGAAAGTAGAAAACAGTATAAACTGAAGTTGGAAATATCTGTGTAAACTTATGGTTAACATTACATACAGAGAGAGAAAAAAATAAATATAGATAGAATGTGTTAATGTATGTTTATACACACACATACACACACACGTGTGGGTATATACATAGCAATGAGCACACTTAGCACTGATATTGACTTCTAAATACCATTCTCCACCAAAAGCAACCAGGACTGTTTAGAGAAATAGTTGATTCCAGACCAGAAGCAGAGAAAGTAAGCAGGAACATTTCATTATGCCAGAAAGCAAGGAAGTGGTAAAAGAGTAAAAAGAATACAGAAGTCTGCTTGAAGAGACTCCTGCTGGCAAAATCTGGAACACATTGCATATCAAAATAAATAATAATAATAATGGATTATAGCTCAACGAATACAATAGAAAAACATGAACTTGTACAGATTCAAATAAATATATGAGTAAACTGAAAGTTTGATAAGGAACCATATAGTCACAAGGTACTTTCTCATAAAGCATTTATAAATATCCAAGGGAAAATGAGTAACTTAAAGGATGACAAGCCTAACAAACACTTCTTTAGTCAAATAATCAAAGTGGTGGGGCATCAGTAATGGCACAAAGCAAAATCATGCATACCTCATAGGATACAAGGAGAGGAACACAGATTGATTTCTGTGATGCCTCTACAGAGATGCATCACCCAAAAATAATCATCATGAAATAGAAGACAGACCTAAACTGAGGGACATTCTGCAAAATAACTGATCTGTAATCTTTGAAAGTGCTAAGGTCAGGCACAGTGGCTCACACCTGTAATCTCAGCACTGTAGGAGGATGAGGTGGAAGGATTGCTTGAGGTCAGGAAATCAAAACCAGCTTGGGCAATATAGCAAGACCTTGTCTCTAAAAATAAAAAACTTAGCCAGGCTGGGTGGTGTGCACCTGTAGTCCCAGCTACTCGGTGGCGAGATGTGATAGTACCACTGCACTCTAGCCTAGACAACAGAGTGAAACCCTTACTCAAAAAAGAATGAAAGAAAAAGAGAAAAGAAGGGAGAGAGGAAGGGAGGAAGGAAGGAAGGAAGGAAGGAAGAGAAAGAAAGAAAGAGAAAGCCAAGGTCAACAAACTCAAGGAGAAACTCTTCTAGGGCAAGGGAGTCTAAAGATACATGAATACTAAATGCAACACATGATTCTGAACTAGATTCCTTTTATGTAAAAGATTGTATCGGGATATTTGGCCAAACTTGAATAGGGTCTGAAGATTGGATGCAAGTCATGTGTTGATACTATATCAACTTGTATGATTATATGGCAGTATTGTCAGTAAATGTCTATTTAGAAAATGTACATTAAACTATTGAGGAATGGTAGGTATCAGGTTGTCAAATTATCCTCAAACCTTCAGGAAAAGAGTACTTTATGCTATATTTGCTTACTTTTATGTAAGTTTGAGATTGTTTTTTAAAAAATTAAAATTAAAGAACTATGTAAGAGAATATATTTCTGCCCTCTAGGTAAGAAACAACTTCTTTATTTTACTTTATTTTTTTAGAGTCAGGGTCTTGCTCTGTGGTCCAAGGTGAAGTACAGTGGAGTGATCATGGATCACTGAAGCCTCAAACTTCTGAGTTTGAGTGATCTTCCTGCCTCTCCCTCCAGAATAGCTGGGACTACAGGCGCATGTCCACCATGCCCAGCTAACGTTTTAGACTTTTTGTAGAAGCAGGATCTTGCTATGTTGCCCACGCTGGTTGTGAATTCCTGGTCTCAAGCAGTCCTCTTGCCTTGGCCTGCCAAAGTGCTGGGATTACAGGTGTGAGCCACCTTGCTCAGTCAGAAACAACTTCTTCCTGCTCCTCCTCCTTCTCCCTCTCTCCCAGTCCCCCCTCCTCCTCCTCTTCCTCATCTTCCTCCTCCCCTCCTCCTCCTCCTTCTTCTTCCTCTTCCTCTTCCCCTTCTCCTCCTCCTTCTTCTTCAAGTTCTTACTCTGTCACTCAGACTGGAGTGCGGTGGCACGATCATGGCTCTAGCAGCCTCAACTTCCTGGGCTAAGGTGATCCTTTAATCTCAGCCTCCCAAGCAGCTGGGACTACAGGCACATGCCACCATGTCTAATTTTTTAATTTTTTTGTAGAGACAAGGTCTTGTTATGTTGCCCAGACTGGTCTTGAACTCCTGGACTCAAGAAATTCTCCCATCTTGGCCTCTCAAAGTGATAAGATTTTAAGAGTGAGCCACCCCATCCGATTTAAAAACAACTTCTTAAAATTAGATCCCAATAAGATTTTATAGTAAAATAAAATATTGATATAGCTAATTACATTAAAATTAACATCACAGATAGAGAAGACAAACTACAAACTTGGAAAAGATATTGTAATAAATATTACTGACAATAGATCCATAATCAAAATATATAAGGACTCCTCCCTCCATCAATTAGAATACTGAGTGACCTCTCACAGAAACAAAGAACTGAGTATCACATGTTCTCACTCATATAGTAGACCTGGATCAACCAACGTATTACCATAAGAAAATGACTGACAGTGGTGGGAAACTATGGGGATGGGGAGGGTGATGGGATTAATGGTAGTAAATATCTGTCTGGGGATGGGGAGACACCTCTTATCAACAAGGGTGCCTGAACGAAGCATATTTGTATACCTAACCCTTAACTGTACCCCACGATATCATAATAAAAAATATTG
>CAUYQG010111752.1:0-21895 GCA_963574415.1 Tarsius wallacei | reverse complement strand
CAAGGGCTTTTTTTTTTTTGTAGGTAGTTTTTGTATGACAGAGTCAATTTCCTCGTTGTTATTGGTCTAGTTAGTGTCTCTATGTCTTCTTTTTTTAACCTGAGGAGGTTGTGTGATGTCAGAAAGTCATCCATTTCATCTAGGTTATCAAGTTTGTTTCCATATAGGTGTACATAGTAATCTCTGATAATCCTTTGCATTTCTTTGGTGTCAGTTGTGATTTAATCTTTTGTATTTCTGATTGAGTTTACTTGGGCTTTTTCTCTTTTTTTCTTGGTCATTCTGGCTAGGGGCCCATCAATGTTGTTAATTCTTTCAAAGAACCAGCTTTTTGTTTTGTTGATGTTTTCTATAATATTTTTGTCTTCCATGTCCCGTATTTGGTCACTTATTTTTGTGATTTGGATTCTTCTGCTAAAGTTGGGGTTTTGATGTTCTTCTCGTTCCAGCTCCCTTAGGTGATTTGTTAGGCTCTCCACTTGTGATCTTTCCATTTTCTCGATGTGTGCTTGTAGAGATATAAATTCCCCTCTTAGAACTTATTTCATGGAATCCCAAAGGTTTTGGTAGGATGTTTCTTCATTTTCATTTGTTTCCAGAAATCTTTCAATTTCTTCACTGATTTCAGAGTTGACTCAGTCATTGTTCAGCATCATGCTGTTTAGTATCCATGTCTTTGTGAGCTTTGGGGTAATGTTGTTGGCTTTGATATTTATTTTTATTCCACCGTGGCCGGAGAATGCGCATGGCAAGATTTCAACCTTAAGGAATTTGTTTATGCTTGATTTATGGTCAAGGATGTGATTGATCTTGGAGTATGTTCCATGTGGTGATGAGTAGAATGTATATTCTGTGGTTGTTGGGTGGAATAATCTGTAGGTATCTACTATGTCCATTTGGTCAAGTGTCAAGTTAAATTTCTGGATCTCCTTGATGATTTTTTGCCTCGATGATCTATCTAGGGTTGTCAGTGGGGTATTCAAGTTCCCTGCTATAATAGTGTTAGAGTCAATATTTTTTTTAGTTTATTTAGTAGTTGCTTTATAAATGCTGGTGCTCCTGTGTTGGGTGCATATAGGTTTAGGATGGATATTTCTTGTTGATGGATTGAAACTTTTATCATTATGTGATGTCCCTTTTCATTTTTTAAATTTTTGATAGCTTAAAGGTTGTTTTGTCTGATATTAAGATTGCAAATCCCACCTTCTTTTGTGATCCATTTGCCTGGAAACTCACTTTCCATCCTTTAACTTTGAGTCTGGATGCATCCCTTATAGTGAGATTAGTCTTCTGGATACAGCAAATAATGAGGTAATGCTTTCTTATCCAGTCCACCATTCTGTATCTTTTCAGTGTGCATTTAGTCGTTCACACTCAAGCTGATTAATGAAATGTGATTGCTTATCACTGTCACAAGATTCTTATAAAGTTTGTTTTTGTTTGCTTGTTTTCTTTTGGCTTTGGGGTTAATGTATGCGGGTGTTTTCAAGTTTCTTGTTTCGCTGTATTCTCTACTGATTCTGTGCTCTGCTGTTCTCTTTGGAAGTGTGTGATCAATCTTTTTCTTCTTTCTTCTGTGCTTAATACCTTTTAAAGTGACTCCTGTAGAGCTGATCTGGACACTGCATAATCTTTTAGGGTTTGGATGTCTGGAAAGGATTTTAATTCTCCATCACTGATGAAGCTGAGCTTGGCTGGATAGGAAATTTTTGGTTTAAATTGCTTTTCTTTGAGGACTTTGAATATAGGGCTTCAGTCCTCTTGCTTGTAGTGTTTCTGCTGATTGGTCTGCTGCTATTCTGATTGGTTTTCCCCGGTAGGTAGTCTGAGCTTTCTCTCTTGCTGACTTTAGGAATTTTTTTTGTACCTACTTTGTGTAGGTAAATTACTATGTGTCTAGGGGTTGGTCATCTCATCTGATGTCTTGTGGGGGTTCTCTGTATCGTTTGTGCTTGGCTGGTCACATCTCTGGTCAGATGGGAAAAGTTTCTAGGATTACCTCCTGGAATACTTGTTTCAAGTTGTTTTCATTTTCCCTTTCTTCTTCTGGGATACCAGTCAGGTGTAGGTTTGGCTTCTTGATATTATTGCACATCTCTGTAGGCTTTGTTGTTTCTTTCTGATCTTCTTCCTATGTTTTTTACAGATTGGTTTAATTCCATGTTCTGGTCTTCAAGTTCTGAGATTCTTTCTTCAGCTAGATTAATTCTGCTTTCCATGCTTGCCATCTTGTTATTTATTTCCTGGATGAAATTTTTTTATTGCCAGAATCTCTGCTACAAGTTATTTCACTGTTGCATCATGTCTTTCTTGAGTCTTATTCACTCTTTCCAACTCTTCCCTAATCCCTGTCATATTTGGGGGCCAGTCACTGGTGACTTCCATTGTTTGGGCACCAAGGTCTGATTTCTCAGGAGTTCTGTGTTTGGTAGACTTGGAATTGCCTGAGGTCTTCCTTTGACTTTTTCTCATTTGTGACAGATTGCTTGTTTTTTGTTTTGTTTTGTTTTGTTTTTCTTTAGTTCTGTTATTCAGTGTCAGTGGGAGAGGCTTTCTCTTCTGATGTTTGCTCAGTCTTCTATTCTTCTCTGATCCGGGCTCTGGATTTGTTCTATTTTGAAGCAGAATGGTGGTTGGGAAGTTTTGCTGTCTCTTGTAGTTTTTAAAATCCAAGTTAAGTGGGGGATGGGCACTAGGAATCAGATGATGCTTGCAAATTAAAATGCTCACTTATTGTGGTATATATTCCCTGAAATCCATTCCCCACCACCACTCTATATGACCATGCAAAGTACAAACCAACACACACTACAAAACAATCTAGATTAACAGCAAAGCAAAACCAAGCAAACCACAACACAACCACACACACACAAAACCAAGGAAACTAAACACATGTACACATTTGTAGTACAAAGTAAATAGAGAATGAAGACAAAAAAACCGAAGTGGGGAGAATAAGAAAAAAAAAATAAATAAAAATAAATAAATAAAGGGATTCAGGTGGAATCCTCACACATATACTGACACACCCTTAAACTATAAAAAATGAATATAAGAAAACCCCAGAAGAACAAAGGAGCAAAAACCAACAACAAAATCCAAAGGTGAACACTCAATCATTACATACACACATAAACAGAGAATGACAAATAAAAGAAGAAAGAAATGGAAAAAGAAAAGAGAAAAAAATTGGGGTGAGTACGTAGAACAAAGCCTCACATACACATTCATGCACAAAGGAAAAATATTTCAAAAATAGATAAACTAAAAAAAAGGAAGATTTTTAAAATTAAAAAATAATTGAGAATTTAAAAAACAAAACAGAACAAAACAAAAAACAAAAAAACAAAACAAAAAAAACCCTGTCCTCTTGTGGCAGGCTTTGTAATTGTTCCTCTAATCAGATCTCTCCTGCAGAGCCATCTCTTTCACTCTCTCCTCAGGGAATGAAGCAGGGAAGGAGGAGGTGCAGTAGAGGTGGGTGGGGCTGCAGTCCTCCCCTCCCACTCTCTTATGGTCAGGGAGATCTCCGGTGATGTACAGGATAGTCTCTTCCCCAGGTATGTACTCTCACGAGGTTGCCCCCACCAGACGTATCCTGGAATGGGGTTCTCCTGTTGTGACTTATGTCCAAGCTCCATCTGTGTTTGTCCCTCTCAGTCATAGCCCAGCTGTGTGGATCCAATGTTCAGAGGATTGCTGAGGAGGAGGGGTTTGGGTCAGCCCTGGACTCACCACTGATCTCTTTGGAGTTCTTCCTCATCCTTTTCTGACCATAATCTTTGTCCCACTGCTGGATCCAGGGTAAGAGGTGGGGCGCCTGGAACTCAGCACTTTCCAGGTCCCACTGAAGTTTGTGCTCTCAGTATATTTCCTCTGGACTACATCAAGCCCTGAGTAGTTGATCCACCATTCACAAAGATGGGATTTCTGAACTCCATCTGCAGCCCTTTCAGCACCTTGCTAGATGCTGAAGTGGTGAGGCAAAGCTGGGGCAATCGTTTGTCCGTGCCACTTAGGCAACAAGTTGGGATCAGGGCAAATCTCTGCCTGGAAAATGGCTGCAGTGGGCGGCTCCTCACCAGGCATGTATTTCTTTCTGGATTCCCCGATGCTTTCTCTCCAATAATCAGATCCTGCGCTCCAGTGGGTTTGGTATGACAGGTGATGGTGTGTGCCAGGTGCCAGGCACTGGGAATCAGCTGGATTCAGTAGGCTTTTCTCAGGCGTGTTCCTGTAGGCAGCATACATTTCTGCATGTAATCTTGTGAGTTGTGCTCTAATTTCAGGACGGTGGGGGCTTGCAGTCATCCTTAGAGGGGGAACCTGGGTGCATGCAGCCGAGTATCCCCTCAGATGAACTTTCACACTCCCACCAGCACCTGCCTACTCATGCAGAGTCTTTATTGCCACTTGCCTCCATGGAGATTCTTACATCCTGACCTGTCAGCCACCAGCTTAAGTGCCAAAATATTTTTTACATTTGCCCTTTGTTCTTAAGTGTTTGAGTGTTATTTTATGCAAGTATTTAAAAAACAATGTCAAAAAATATTGATGAGATAGTAAGACTTTTCTGTAAGTATTGACATATGTGCTTAGATCAAGTATAGTTCTGAATAAATAACACTGAGTTTGTAGGTTTTATACAGAAAATGAGCCTCATTATGTGTCTGGAAATTTAGTACATTTATTTCTGTACAATATAGTTATATTTCTATAAGAAAACTTTGGTTTAGATGTTATAAATCATTATATAAGACTTATCAAAAATACACGAAATAATTTGATTTTGTAGAGTGGCAAAAAAGAAACCAATCAACAAACAAGCAAAATTGACTCATTTTTGCTGTTCCTGACTCTAAACCTACCACAATGTCTACTACGTTTATGCCTTCTTGAATTGGCTTTTTTAATGTCTTAAATTGTAATGCCATTCTTTACAGTACTATACTGAATTTTTATTTATTTTTATTTATTTATTTATTTTTTTGAGTTGGAGTCTCATTCTGTCACCCAGACTGGAGTGCAGTGGCTGCTCCCGGCCACCGCAGCCTCGACCTGCTGGGCTCCGGCGATCCTTCTGCCTCAGCCTTCCAAGTAGGTGGAACTACAGGCGTGTGCTACCATGCCCAGTTAATTTTTTGATTTATTGTAGAGATGAGTTCTCGCCAAGTTGCCCAGGAGGGGCTCGAACCCGCGGGCTCAGGCAGTCCACTCACCTCAGCCTCCCAAAGCGCGGGATTACAGGCTGAACCATTAAGCCCGGCTCCCGAATTTTTATTTCTTACACACATTGTATTTATATTTATTCCTTCTGTAATCCATCCAGATCCAGCTTTGGACAGAGTGCAAAATTGAAGCCCCATGCATGATACTAACTATACAATGTATAAATATCTGTATTCTTATCATCTCACACATAAAATTGCAAAGAGTATAAAGTACGAAGGTAGGACTAAAGGGAGATTCAGATGCGTTTTCTATTTTTGACTAAAATAACATTTAAGGAATTCCTAATATTTCTACCATTTTGTCAAATGACATTATTGAAGCATACAATCATACTCTATTTGAAATTAACTTGAGTTTAAGTAAATAGTTATTAGGTTAAATTATATGAAATTGCTTGCATTTGGTATACCAAATTGTCAGTTTATAAGGTTATGCTTAATATGTATGTATCCAATTTGTTTAACTTTGGTCTATAAATTTATTATTGAAAGATTAATTTTAATTCTAAAATGTAATTGATCCAAAAAGAAGCAACTTGTAATTTCAATGTCAATATGATTTTTTACTACTGATTCTAATAGTTTTTAGACATATCTTTTAGGATTTTTTATATACATCATCATATTGACTGAAAATAAAGAGTTTTGTTTTTTTTTTCAATTTTGCCCTCTTTGTTCCTGTTATCCGTTCTTCTTGCTTAAATGTATTGAACCTCTAGTATGTTGCTGAATAGAAGAAATGATAATGGAAATTCTTGTCTTCCTTGTGATCTCAGGAGGAAAGCATTTACTCTTTCAATATTATGTGTGAAGTTACCTCTAGATGTTTTTGTTGATACTGCTTACTTTTGTGAGAAAGTTTCTTTCTATTCCTACTTTTCTGAACATTTTTATCATTAATAAATATTGAATTTAGTCAAATATTTTTTCTGCATTGAAAACTGGAGATAATTTTTTTAGATGATTATGTTTTCTCCATTTTTTTTCTATTTATATAGTGTATCATAATGATATACCTTAAACCTGGGTGGTATTTCTGTGATAAAACCTACATAGTAAAAACATATTTCTTTTAATATAATGCTGACTTTTATTTGCTATTACTTTGTTTATTATTTTTATTTCTATTTTTATAGGAATATTTTTCTACAATTTGTCTTTTATAATAACAACTTTGCCAGGTTTTGATGTCAAGATAATATTTTATTTGGCATAATACTCACCTCAAGTGTATGAAGTATTACTAATGTCTTTTATAGATGACTTCCAAAGAGAAATGGGAAGTAGTGTTTATTTAGTGCATTTAAAATATGCTAAATCACTATGGTGCTTTTTAAAGCTGCATACTCTTGGAATTATGCATAAGATTCTGACTCAGAGGGTCTTAACAACAGATTGCCCTGAAGGTCAGAGAAGTAGTGGAATATAGGAATTTACATTCTAGGTTGAGGGCTTGAAATACTTCGTTTGGTCCTTGTTGAAATATTTTTCTGAGTAAACTTGTTTTCAATAGGTAATTTTTCTTATCTATGAATCCATCAGCAACCAACTGTCAAATGTTTGTTCCCTGTAGACACTTTCCACATATAATATTTGTTTAGTATAGTGAAATTATAAAACTTAAGTATTTTATAATGCAATGACTTTTAGCCAATGGTTACATAGAAAAATACATAATTTATTCAAATCTAATACATCATTTTAAGCAAACAAAAGCAGGTAAGAAAATTTGAACTACATTTTAAATATAACTGTGGAATGTCAGGTTCACAAATAGAAATTTTTAAAAAGTCAAAAAACAACAATGAAAATGCATGTCTGACTTTCCTGTGAAACTGAGGAAGGCATCAGAGCCTAGGGCTCTGTGTAAACCATGTTTTGCCACTATATGTTTGTCTTAAATGTGTTTCTTTAGGGAATTTCAAATTTAACTCTTGTTTTTGTTACATGTTTTAAAAATTGGAAGGTTGAGGAGGAAGGATCGCCGGAGCCCAGCAGGTTGAGGCTGCGGTGGCCGGGAGCGGCCACTGCACTCCAGTCTGGGCGACAGAGTGAGACTCCAACTCAAAAAAAAAAAAAACAAAAAACAAAAAACAAAAATTGACCTCTAAATGTTTAGAATGTGTTGATAAAAATGTTGAGAATAAAGCAAAGGATGAGAAACAAAATATCAATGTAAAGAAAGATGTAATTGCAGTTTAATATCAGAAAGTAATGTTTAAAGCATTTTACACCCCAATGTGATTGTTGCACTTCAATATTTTACTGTGTTTTGACACTTTTAGGAATATAATGAGGAAGTTCAGTAGACACATAACCCAAATATAACGTTCTTATTTAGAATCATAATAAATAGACTCCTGGATAAAGTAATGTCATACAGAAATATGAATTTTTAAATGAAATGATGCCATTAATCCAAGGATGACTAGATTCTTATGAGTTTTAAAATTTCCCAGAGTTTTGGAAAACAAGATTTTTTTTTTCACAATTTAAAAAACATTTTTCCAAGAAAAATTTGGACAACTGTGATATTAGAAAAGAATATTATGTGAATATATCTGAAATAAATCCAAAGACAAATATTAGATTTAGCAACATAAAGAAAAGTAATGTGCTATGAGTAAAAAAAATGTTATGTAAGATGTGAACATAGTTCTGATGGAGAACACCCATCACTTGTTAAAGTCCTCTTAACAGGCAAACTAAACTTAAGAAAACATAATCAATCCATAGATGCTAAAATTGCATTGATATAATTCAATGTTAATTATGAAAAAGATTGATTTGTATAAATTATCATTTATAGAAGTACAAAAGTAATTAATACAGTAGTATATCTATTTTCAGCCAATAGCCAATACAACTACACTAACAACTAACATTCTTTTGGTGGTACTTTTTCTAAATTCTCATGTACTAGCTAATTTAATTTTACCATAAAGAGTTAGGTTCTATCAAAATCTCTGTTTTGCAGCGAAATAATCAAGCAAGAAATAATAATTTGTGGTTGGAGGAACAGAATTTGACCATAGATAATCTGGAGTTGATGAGTAGGCTTTCACCATTCTGCTTTGTTGCCCCTAATTCACATGGTACAGACAACAGGATTGCATAGTCATTATAGCAAGGGGTTCTGCTACTTTTCAACTGCTATATTTTGATTTTGCAAAATAGAGACTAATGAATCAAAAACTAGAGTTTATGGTTTCAACTTTCATTAGAAATGCCATGAATGGAATTCTTCCCAAAGTAATCCATTTTGGTTTGCCTGGAAAGCAAGTAAGTTGCCCGGAAAGTAAGTAAGTTGAATTCTGAAGAACATGTTTTTGTTCTTTTAGTGAGAGGCCATGTTTAGCTCTCTCAGGGACTGGTGGCTTTCCACCCAATCCCTACTCCCTGACCTTTCCCATTCTTAAATTGATGGAGTGCAAGAATCCACATCCCCCAAGGTTACCAAGTGCAGCATAACTTAAGTTCTCAGATAACTTTTAATTTTTCATACATTAGGATAGATTAATTATAGTTAAGTGCATAAACAAGGAACAGTGTTTGATACATAATAAGATTTTAGTCATGGGTAATTGCTGTTATTCCTAAAAACTACTAATATGTCTGTTGCCACTATTAACATTTGTACAATGAAAAATGTCACAAACCATATTCCCACTTATATAACACAAAAAGATCTAGAATGTAGTAAGATCACACTTACTATCATTCTAAAAGGAAAATTATATAAGGAAAAAATGAAGAAAATATAAATAAAGCACAAGAAAGGCAATTACTTTGAATATTTTCAAATAATATAATTTTAATTTGGAAATCTCAAAAATCAACAGAAAAGTAATGGCTAGCCTAATATAAAAAAATGTGCTTTCCCACATAAAAAAAGAAATCAAAAATTTAAAAATACATTGAGAAAAGTTGCATCATTGATAATATCAAAACAAATATAAGAAATCATTAGAATTCACCCAAAGAAATTATAAAATGTAAGCGAAGAAAATTATAAAAATCTGGTGAGTGCCATGAAGGAAACTTGATACATGGTTATTTCTTCACAGTTAAAATAATAAATATTATTTATGAAGGTAATTTTCACATATGTATTTGTGAATTTTATATAATCTGTACAATGCCTAATGCATTTTTTTTTGGAATGAACAGCATTTTTTAAAATTATAAAGATGTGGGGTAAAATTCAGGGTTAGGTATACAAACGTTGATTATGCAGGTACCCTAGTTGAGGGGGTATGCTCCTCCCTCCCCTAGCAGTTTCCCTCAACGGACAATCACACCTCCCCTCCCCTGACAGTTTCCCACTACTCCCAATTGCTTTCTTATAGAATTATAATTGTTCAAGTTCTGTTTATGAGTGAGAACATATAGTACTCTGTTCTTTGTTTCTGTGATAGATCACTGAGTATGATCGACTCTAAATCCATCCAAGTTGCTGCAAAGTCCATACATTTGTCCTTATTTATGGTTGCATAATATTCCATTGTGTATATGTACAACATTTTTTTAAATCTAGTTCATCTTTGATGGGCAAAATGGTTGGTTCCATGTTTTTGCTATTGTGAATACAGCTGCAACAAACGTGTGTGCAGGTATCTTTTTTGGTAGAATGATTTGAGTTCCTCTGGGTATATTCCCAATAGGGGAATTACTGGGTCATATGGAAGGTCAATTTCTAGTTCTTTCAGAAACCACCAACTGTCTTCCAAAGAGGTTGCACTGGTTGTATTCCTACCAACAGTGTAGAAGCGTTCCATTTTCTCTGCATCCTCGCTAGCATCTGTTGTTGTTTGTTTTATTACTGATGGCCAGTCTTACTGGGGTTAGGTGGTATCAAAATGTGATTTTGATTTGCATTTCTCTGATGATGAGTGAGGCTGAGCCCTTTTTCATGTGTCTATCGGCTGTGTGTATATCTTCTTTTGAAAAGTGTCTATTCATGTCTTTTGCCCACTTTTTAAAGGGGCTGTTTGTTTTTTTCCTTTCGGTGCATTTGAGTTCCTTGAATATCCTAGATGTTAGGCCTTTGTTGGATAAACAGTTGGCAAGTGTATTTTCCCATTTCATGGGCTGTCTCCCTGCTCTCTTGATGATTTCTTTTGCTTTGCAGAAGCTCGTTAATTTGATGAGTTCCCACTTGTGTATCTTATTTCTTACGGTATGGGCATATAGGGTTCTGAATAAGAATTGGTTGCCAATTCCAATTTCCATAAGGGTATCTCCTGTGTTTTCTAAGATTCTTATAGTTTGAGGTTTTACATTTAAGTCTTTGATCCATTTAGAGTTAATTTTTGTGTATGGTGATAGATGGGATACTGTTTCAATCTTCTGCATGTGATCAGTCAGTTTTCCCAGCACCATCTACTGAATAGGTTCTCCTCTCCCCAGTGGTTGTTGTTGGAGGCTTTGTCAAAGATGAGTTGGTTGAGAAATTGAGACTTTTCTTCTGGAATTTCTATCCTGTTCCATTGGTCTATGTGCCTGTTCTTGTGCCAATACCAGGCTGTTTTGATTACTATAGCCTTATAGTAAAGTTTGAAGTCTGGAGGTGTAATACTTCCGGCTTTGTTTCTCTTGCTAAGGATTGTTTTGGCTATTCGTGGTCACTTACGTTTCCATATGAATTTCTGTATTGTCATTTCCAGGTCTGAGTAGAATGATGTTGGTAACTTAATGGGTATTGTGTTGAATCAGTAGATTACCTTAAGTAGGATGGACATTTTAACAATGTTGATTCTTATTATTCATAAGCATGGAATATTTTTCCTTTTGTTTGTGTCTTTTGGATATCTTTGAGCAGTGGCTTATAATTTACATTGTAAAGTTCTTTCACTTATCTAGTTAGGAAGATGCAGAGATATTTCAGTTTTTGTGTGGCTATTGTGAATGGGATTGTACTTTTAATTTGGGTCTCTGCCTGTTTGCTGTTAGTATATAGGAATGCAACTGTCTTTTATACATTTATTTTGTACCCTGAGACTTTGCCAAAGTCCTTTATCAGTGCAAACAGGTTTTTGGCAGATTCTTTTGGATTTTTAAGGTGTAGGATCCTATCATCAGCAAAAAGGGATAACTTGACTTCCTCTTTTCCTATCTGGATACACCAAATTTTTCTCCTCTTGTCTAATTGCCCAAGCTAGAACTTCCAACACAATGTTGAACGAGAGGGGTGAGAGTGGGCAGCATTGTCTGGTTCCAGTTTTTAGGGGAAATGTTTCCATTTGCTGTCCATTTAGCAATATGTTAGCTGTGGGTTTGTCATAGATGGCACTTACTATTTTGAGGCATGTTCCTTCTATACCTAGGTGTTTGAGAGTTTTTTCAAGAAGGGATGCTGGATTTATCTCAAGTGTTTCTGCATCTAATGATACAATCATGTGGTTTTTGTTTTTATATCTGTTGATGTATTTAATTAAATTTATGGTCTTGTGAATGTTAAACCAGTCCTGCATCCTGGGAATGAAGCTTACTTTGTCATGGTGCATGATTTTTGAGATGTGTTTTTGGATTTAACTTGCTAGAATCTTGTTGATTTTGCATCTATGTTCATAAGGGTTATTGGCCTATAGTTCTCTTTTTCTGTTGGATCTTTTCCCAGTTTGGGTATCAGTGTGATGTGAGCTTCATAAAATGATTTGGGGAGAATTCCATCTTTCTCAATTGCCTGGAATACTTTCAAAAGGATTGCTATCTGCTCCTCCTTGTATGTTTTGTAGAATTCTGCTGGAAAGCTATCCAGTCCAGGACTTTTTTTTGTAGGCCATTTTCTTATGACAGAGTCAATTTACTGAGTTGTTATTGGTCTAGTTAGTGTCTCTATGTCTTCTTATTTCAACCTGGGGAGGTTGTGTGATGTCAGAATGTCCTCCATTTCATCTAGGATATCAAGTTTGTTTCCATATAGGTGTACATAGTAATCTCTGATAATCCTTTGTATTTCCTTGGGGTCAGTTGTGACTTGATCTTTTGTATTTCTGATAGAGTTTACTTGGGCTTTTTCTCTCTTTTTCTTGGTTATTCTGGCTAGGGGCCCATCAATGTTGTTAATTCTTTCAAAGAACCAGCTTTTTGTTTTGTTGATGTTTTCTATGATATTTTTGTCCTTCATGTTCCATATTTGGTCTCTTATTTTGGTGATTTGAATTCTTCTGTTAAATTGGGTGTTTGGTGGTCCTTCCTTTCCAGCTCCCTTAGGTGATTTGTTAGGCTTTTCACTTATGATCTTTCCATTTTCTCGATGTGTGCTCATAGAGGTATAAATTCTACTCTTGGAACTGTTTTCATGGCATCTCAGAGGGGTTGGTAAGTTGTTTCTTCTTTTTTTATTTGTTTCCAGAAATCTTTTAATTTCTGCTTGATTTCAGTGTTAACCCAGTAGTTGTTCAGTATCATGCTATTTAGTATCCATGTCTTTGTGAGCTTTGGGGATGTTGTTGATATTCATTTTTATTTCACTGTGGTCTGAGAGTATGCATGGCAAGATTTCAACCTTATGGAATTTGTTTATGTTTGATGTATAGCCAAGGATGTGATTGATCTTGGAGTATGTTCCATATGGTGATGAGTAGAATGTATATTCTGTGGTTGTTTGGTGGGATAATCTGTAGGTATCTATTAAGTCAATTTGTTTATGTTCTGGATCTCCTTGTTGATTTTTTTCCTCACTGATCCATCTATGGCTGTTAGTGGGGTATTCAAGTCCCCTGCTATAATAGTTAAGTTAGAGTCAATATCTTTTTTTAGTTTACTTAGTAGTTGGTTTATAAATGCTGTGCTCTTGTGTTGGGTGCATATATGTTTAGAATGGATATTTCTTGTTGATGGATTGAACCTTTTATCATTGTATAGTGTCCTTTTGCATCTTTTTAAATTTTTGATAGCTTAAAAGTTGTTTTGTGTGATATAATGATCACCAATCCTGCCTTCTTTTGTGATCCATTTTCCTGGAAACTTGTTTTCCATCCTTTAAGTTTGGCTCTGTGTGACTCCCTCATAGTGAGATGAGTCTCCTGGATGCAGTAAATAATTGGTTCATGGTTTCTTATCCAGTTTTCTATTCTGTGTCTTTTCAGTGGTGCATTTAATCCATTCACATTCAGGCTGATTATTGAAATGTGATTGTCATGAGGTTCTTATAAAGTTTTTTCTTTGTTTACTTGTTTTCTTTGGGCTTTCGGGTTAAAGTATGTGTGTGTTTTTAAGTTTCTTGGACTGTATTCTCTGCTGATTCTGTGCTCTGCTGTTTTCTTGGGTTGTGTGTATTCATTCTTTTCTTTCTTTCTTTCTTTCTTCTGTGCTTAATACCTTTTAAAGTGTCTCCTATAGAGCTGGGTCTGGAAGTTGCATAATCTCTTAGGGATTGGATATCTGGAAAGGATTTTAACTCTCCCTCATTTATTAAGCTGAACTTGGCTAGAAAGAAAATTCTTGGTTGAGATTGTTTATATATGAGGACTTTGAATGTAGGGCTCCAGTCCCTTCTTGCTTGTAGCGTTTCTGCTGATAGATCTCCTGCTAGTCTGATTGGTTCTCCCTGGTACTTAAGCTGACCTTTCTCTCTTGCTACCTTTAGAATTTTTTCTTTTGTGCCTACTTTGTGTAGGTTAATTACTATGTGTCTAGGGGTTGGTCTTCTCATTTAATGTCTTGTGGGGGTTCTCTGTATCTCTTGTGCTTGGCTGGTCACATCTCTGGTCAGATGGGGAAAGTTTTCCTGGATTATCTCCTGGAATACTTGCTCTGAGTTGTTCTCCATTTCCCTTTCTTCTTCTGGGATTCCAAACAGGGCTTAGGTTTTTTCTGTCAATATAATTGCAAATCTCTTGTAGGCTTTGTTCTTTCTTTCTGAGTCCTCTTTCTATGTTTTTTACAGATTGGGTTAATTCCATGTTCTGGTCTTCAAGTTCGGAGATTCCCTCTTCTGCTTGATTAATTCTGCTTTCCATGCTTGTCATCTTGTTATTTATTTCCTGGATGAAATTTTTTATTGCCAAAAGCTTTGTTACAAGTTCTTTCAGTGTTGCATCTTGTCTTTCTTGAGTCTTATTCACTCTTTCCATCCATTCCATAATCCCTGTCTTATTCTGGGGCCAGTCATTGGTGACTTCCATTGTTTGGGCACCAAGGTCTGTTTTCTTAGGAGTTTTGTCTTTGGTATACTTGAAATTGCCTGAGGTCTTCTTTTGTTTTTTCTCATTTGTGGCAAATGTTTGTTTTTCTATTTAGTTCTATTTTTCAGTGTCAGTGGGAGAGGCGCTCCCTCCTGATGTTTGCTCAGTCCTCTATTCTTCCCTGATTTGGGTTCTGGATTTGTTCTATTTTGAAATAGGACAGTGGATGGGAAACTTTGTTATCTCTTGTAATTTTTGAAATTTGAATAAAATAGAGGATGAGGTGCTACAATATAGAAACTACTTGCAAATTACAATGTTCGCTTATTGTGGTACGTGTTCCATGAGATCCACTCCCCACCACCACTCTATATGATAGTGCAAAGCAGAAACCAACACATAAGCAATTGAAAACACACACACACACACACACACACACACTGAGACACATACACACACACACACACACACACACACCAAACCAACTGGAATAACAGCAAAGTGAAACAAAACAAACAACACACAAAAAACTCAAGAAAACTAAATACATGCACACATGCCTAGCATAAAGTGAATAGAAAAGAAAAACAGAAAGACCAGAATGGGAGGAAAATTGGAATTCAGGTCAAATCCTTACACATATATTGACACACACCTTAAACTGTAAAAAATGAAACTAAACTCCAAAGAACAAAAGAGTAAGAACAAACCAACAACAACAACAAAATTGAAAGATAGACACCCAATCATTCACATATACACATAAATAGCAAATGACAAATAAAAGAATAAACAGAAAAAGAAAAGAAAAAATATTTGAGGAGGAGCAGGTCAAACCCTCACATACAAATTCATGCACAAAGGAACAATATTTAAAAAATAGAAGAACTAACAGTCAAAAAATTTAAAAAAATTGAAAATTAAAAAAAAAGTACTCTCTTGTGGCAGACTCTGTAATTATTCCTCTAATCAAGTTTCTCCTACTGAACCATCTCTTTCACACTCTCCTCAGTGTGCAAAGTAGGGAAGGAGGAGGGGCAGTGAAGGTGAGTGGGGCTATAGTTTTCCCCTCCCACTCTCCTATCATCAGGAAGATGTCCTCTGATGGGGAGGTATGGGATTGTCTCTTTCCCAGGTATGTTTTTGTGGGGGGGGATGGCTCAGCCAGGTCTATCCTGGAATGGAGTTCTTCTGTTGCGACTGACATCCAGGCTCCACCTGGGTTTGTCCCTCTCAGTAGTGGCCCAGCTGTGTGGTTCTGATGTTTAGAGGATTGCTGAGGAGGAGGGAGTTTGGGCCAGCCCCAGACTCAACACTGGTCTCTTTGGAGTTCTTCCTCATCCTTTTCTGGTCACTTCCTTTGTCCCATGGCTGGATAGGGTAGGGGGTGGGGTGCCTGGAACTCAGCATTTGTGAGATCCTGTTGAAATTTGTGCTTTCAGGATATTCCCTCTGGGTCATGATCAGTCCCTGAGTAGTTTATCTGCCAGTCACAGAGATTGGGTCTGTTGCTCCATGGTGAGTAAGTTGGAGCACTTTCCTTCCCCGCTTTCAAGATGGTGGTGGAGTGACCTCTTTTTTCCTCTTCCATGGGACTCTGTCTCTGGACTCCCTCCACAGTCCCTGCTTCCAGTGCTTTGCTAGGCGATGAAGTGGTGAGGCGATCCAGGAGCCAGTAGTCTCTTTCCTGCTGCACCAGTGAGGGCGAGTGTGGGGCGATATTTTCCCAGCATTTTCTTCTCAGGGAGGGTTTGTTGATTTAAAATAATAAAAGTAAATAAAAAGCAAATGGCTTTTGGTTTCTGTGTCCTGGGAATCATTAGGGTCCAAACCCAGTAGCTGTGGCACCAGCCACTGTACCAGGAGAGTCCTGGCTGCCAGCTCCCTAACCCTCACTCAGTCACTCACAAGCCCACTCACTCACCAGCATGTACACCACTTAATGTATTTTATTTAAGAAATTATCATAATATTCTTCTATGGAATTTTCCATACATATTTTTAAAAATATAAAATTTTTAATATTGGATAATGATACATACCATAAACCTATTAATAGAAATAAGAAATTGGTGCTGGAACTAATAAGCATAATAACATACCTTAATATAAACTTAATCTTCTTTCTAAATATAAAAGATTGGAGAACATTATACTTAGTGAGTTTTCACAGAAACAAAGAACTAAATATTGCATGTTCTCACTCATAAGTGGGACCTGAACATTGATCACATTAGTACAAGGGAGGGCTCTGCATTCACTGGACACTGCCACAGGTGGGATGGTGTTATGTAACAACACAAAAGGGCCAGTTGGGGGTCCAAACTTCACCTGCATGCAACCTGCTAATGTAGTTAATTTTACCTCACATCTCTATAATAAAATAGAATTTAATGAAAAGTAACTTTTCAATCAGTTTTGAAAGAATCACTTAATTTATTAAATCACTTAATTTAATAAGTGATTAACTAGTAAGACATTGAGAATAAAATGTAGTGAGAGTTTTTAATGCCTTAGATCATTTTTTTTTCTTAAAAGAATGGATATTTTAAGTATGTCTCTATTTTGAGGAAAGCTTTTTAAAGTATTTTGGGTAATATATACTCATGAGTAACCAAAACCTTGAATTGAAAATTTTGCTAAAAATATAGAAATTTGGGCATGAAATGACAATTCACAGAATTGCTAATGTGTATATGCAAAAATAATGAACTTTTCTGGTATACTGAGGGAACAGATAAAAACTTTATAAGATATTTATTGTATGATTTTGATACTCATTGATTGAAAAAAATAGATAATATTCAAGTTGTAAGTTTGTAAAAATGGGTATTTATCAAAACATTAATGTATTTATATTTTTGAATCTATAATTCTAGTCCCATTAATTTATTCTAAGAAAATTGTACAAAATTTTCATACAGACCAAAGCTTCTTTACTTTAGGTTTAATATAAAAAATCATTTAAGAATTTATCTACTAATTGTTAGTGTAAATTTATAATGCAAATAATTTACTAATTTGAAAACTATTCAGTTGAAGAATATATTTTGGCACAGGAAGATTTACATTATGTTTTTATAAAAATTTGTTAACTTCAATATATAGAGTGTATTTTTATATATTTAGTAACTTTTTTAACATTGTAGAAATAATTCATATTAGATCTAAATTTTATTCTTTCCTATGCCTCTCCATAGGCCAACACACATACTAATCTTGGAATTGAAATGCAGTTTACCTTAGTGAATTGTCCCACATCATAAAATCTACCCTTGTATTGTGGATGACGTGGAATAGAAAAGAGGATGAATGCAGTAGAACTCTTATCTGACTATACAACCTCTTATCTGTCTTTTCCAAAATTAAAAAAAAATGATATTGCCACTCTAATGTTATGTTTATTGTTTACTTTGAATAAGTTTTCCAGTTTTTTACTATTAATGTGTTTATATTTAAAGTGTTATTCTTCTATATGGCATTATATATGGTCCTAATTTTTAAAATTAATTATTATTCTCTTAAAATTTTCCTGGAATTTGTATAACATTTATATTTAATGTGATTTCTGATGTGATTGTGTTGGAAACTATAATCTTGCTATTTTTCCATGTTTTCCATATATATTGATATTTATTTCATGTTTATCTCTTTTTTAATTGGTTGTCTTTAGTATTTCATTAATCTACATTCTTGACTGATAGTTATTTTGTTTTCAGGGGATGATCAATAATTAACAATATGATCATTATTATTAAAACCTCTAACATAAAAACTATCTTCTTTTTTTGATTTTGCTTCTCCTATTACAGAAGTTGAAATTGAACAGAAACACTAATGGTGACATGTGAACAAAACTCATTTTTAATATATTATATATATACACATATATACAGTATATTTACATATAAACATATGAGTGAGGACCCAAAAAAACCAAGATTTATCTTTTGGAAGGCAAACCCCTTGTAGTACACACTTTCCCCATTAGGTTAGTGTTCTAGGAACCCATCAGCATAATTGTATCAGCTAGAATTGTTGTGACAGGCTTCATTCAGCTTCAGCGAATTTTGTTTTGGAGATTCTTTCAATGAATTTGCCCATTTCATGATGAGTGATTTACAAGCACACCTGCCCACACTGTGCTGAGTGTTCAGCAGTTTTTGACCAAAAATGGCATGACCCCAACTTCTAACCTCCCTATTCACCTGATCTTGCACAGAATGAGTTTTTTGTTGTTGTTGTTTCTCTGAATGAAAAAAGTCCTCATGGGGAAATACTTCACCAATGTGGAAACAGTGAAATAAAAAATGGCAGAAGTGCTAAAAAGCATCAAAATTGACAAATTCAAAAACTGTATTGAGTCCTGGAAAAAGTACCTCAATAGATATATTGCATCAAACAGACAGTACTTTGAAGATGACTGAAGTTTAAACATGAAGAATAAATGCACAATTTTTAATAAATACATTTTGTTTTTTGGGGTTCTCCCCTCTTATATAAGTTAAAAATACATGTATCTATAAGATTTAAATGTATTAGTTCTACACACTTTTACTTAGCACTGATGTCCTGTAAGAACCATATCCAAAGTTTGAATCATAGAATTTCTTTAGCATTCTTATTTTAATTTTAAAAATTTTGTAACCTCTTTTGTAAACCTTACACATTTTATAACAATGTTTATGAGATATAATTTAACTACTTTACTCACTCAATTTGAATTTGCAAAATGTATATAGAGTATATTGCTTCATTAAGTCAATTGGCTGAATAGAGTTTTCATCTGTTGAATAATTTTTAGAGTTATCAGCATTTTCTAAATAGTTAAATAAATCAAATTTGCAACTTTGTTATGTTTACACTAGTCTATTCAGAGCATGATGAAAGGAAATCAAGTGTTTTATTTAAATATAAGCAGATAGATTGATTATCAAAAATCAATCTCTTTGATCAAAACTAGATTTTAGTATTTAAAAGCCAGAAATGTCATATCAAAACTGAAATTATTTGTATTTTTAACTGATTTGTTCACCAAGTCTATGATGATGTATTTCTAAACAGTGTAAATTGTTATCAATCTAAAACCAAAGGAATGCTATAAGATGAAGACTATATATAGATATGTTTTACAGATAATGGGTCATTGCAGCAAAAATTAATGATATACAGGAATTAAAATAGCAAAACTGCTCCTCACCTTGTGAGCTTTGTTTTGATTGTTGCTCATTTCATTATTTTTTCTTCAAAAACTAGAAATAATTATTAACAATTATTATCCCTACATTGCCTTGCATGGGGAAAAATGACATTTGTGGTTATGGAATTGTTATAGCATTTTTCTAGAATATTTGTTGATGAAAGTAATATAAAATTCATTGTTTCTGGTATTACACAGAACAGTGCATTAGTAAATTACGAACAGCACTTCCCAGTGCATAAGAGAAACAACTGACAAGTCTACACCAACATTCTGATGCCTGTATAATCTTTAAAATGAGGAATTTTCTGATATTAGTACTTCATCTGTTTCTATCTCATGGAAGGTAACAAAACTCATCTGGTATAATAAAAGAGGATGCAAAAGGTTGTGGCATAGAAAAGGATTAGTGACTATGCAGAATCCTTTGAAAGGAACAATTTGACGTATTATGGTCTAGAACTTCCATAAATTATAAGCAAAAGCAAGAATTAATTTGAAGGATCTGATGTATCTCACATAATCTAATGTGAGTTAATAAACAATGTTTTGGAAGAGAATTAAAAAGAATTTGAGGAACTCAATGAAAACTAGCTATAAAACTGGGGAGTTCTGCAATTGATGATCATAAGACTTAATTTTACTTTCTCTGTATCTTACTCAAATTCTCAGGAAAAAGAGAAGTTGCCTTCTTTAGATCAGATATCCATTCCCAGTCCAGACATCTGTTTGCTGAAAGAAAAGAAAGGGGAAAAATATTGACAGTGATATACAGCTTCTCTTTACAAGCTACATTTTAATCAATTAATCTTTATCTGGTCCTATATTATAACTTATAAATATATTGAAAACAATAAATTGACTCTGCTCCATATGTCTAATTTTCTTGCATATTATCTCATTTTTGCTTCAACTTCTCCACTTCTCTGTTGGATATTAATTTTATCAATAAAATTTTCCATATTTACAAACATATCAGTTCAGTTTTTTTCTTCCCTCAGAGACTCTTCAGCTGACAAGATTTGTTCACCAGGACTACTGCACAACTACCATACAAAAACTTCCTTGAATAGCATTCTTATATTTCTCATTGGTTCCATCTCAGAAGAACCCTGTCAAATTCTGTGTAGAACAGTTAACTTATTTCGTGGGTTCTACTTTGTTATAGTTTAATTATTTTCTTTTCTGAGGCATAACACAAATTGAAGTGAATATTTAGATGGGATTATGGAAGATAATTTTTTTAAGTGCAGAAATATCTTAATTTTAATTCCTGACTGGGTAAAAATTCTGAGTTGAAAATAATTTTGATAAAGTATATTTAAGGTATTACTTTGTTTAGTTGTAAATTATCTTTGATAATGTCTCTAAACCATTAGTCACTTAATTCTGTATAATATACAGTGTTTAGGGGTTTTTTTGAGTACTATTCATAAAAGATATCATATCCAGGAAAATATAACAGATTCTCAAAACGAGGGTAGAAAGATAAAGTATTAAGTACTCTTTGCAGAACACTTTTTAACAAGACATAATTTTGCCTGGATGTGTTAGCTTTATGTATAGTTCACATTCATTTTGTTGTTAATTTTTCAGGAAAAAGCATCAAATAAATATTGTTTAATTATGTCCAATACATTGAATAATTATCAAGAGGTGTTATGAACATAAGACAATAAAAAGTAGGCACAATATTAAATTACAAAATTCAGTCAAAGATGATAACATACAGGTAATAAGAGTTACAGAAAGAGAAAGCAGAAAATAGAGAATGGTGTGTATGACAAAAGGGTAAGCAGTTGTGAATTTGGGAAAAGCACAGATGATAAGTGTGACACAAACTTACCAATCTCTGAATGCTTTGTGATCTGTCTAATCTTTTCTCTCTAATTGAAAATGTCTCTACCTATGACCTGGTATATCTTCCTTCATCCATCATTTACACTAACTCCTAAACTTACTTATCCTTCAATTAACATGTTAGTTCTTTAGGAAGCCTTCAAGATAACCATATTGTGGGCTTTGGGTAGCTCCTTCACTTGGTTCCACATCAATTATGTATATATGTATGTATGTATGTATGTATGTATGTATGTATGTATGTATTTATGGTATCTTAATGAATAGCCATAACTATTCCTTAGCTTATGAAATAAACTAAAGGATCCACATTCTATTGTTAAGACATATAATGTTAAACCTCAAACCATAAGAACCATAGAAAATGAAGGACATACCCTCATGGAAATTGGAACTGGCATCCATTTCCTGAACAAAACTCGAAACCCACAGGCCATAAGAGATAAGATAGACAAGTGGGACCTCATCAA
>CAUYQG010111751.1:0-28563 GCA_963574415.1 Tarsius wallacei | reverse complement strand
CAAAACGTTTTAAATGCATATGTTTCTGTGGCTTCAAAGTTTCAGACTCTGTGCTAATCACGTTATGTACATTCCTTAACGTGATCATCATGTCAGTTAGCTTGAAGATACGTCCTGTGATATGGGGGGTTTCTGTCTCACAGAGAGGCAAGGACACTTGCTCAAGATCACACAGAAATTACTTGGCAGAATTGGGCTGTGTGCTCTTCAGTGGGTTTGCATGCTGCTGCCTGACTCAGTTTAGATCCCCTAACTCCCCTTGCTCCCCAGCCAGTGGTGTTGTCTGAGGTGTGCTTTGCATCCTGGTTTGGCTAATGTCCTGCTGGCATTTAGGAACATTCTACCTCCTGATTGGGCTTCTGCTCTGGAGCTCTGCCCCGAGTGGGTCAGAAGACTTTAGGGTGGCTTTAGTCCAGATGAGTGAGTCCTCTGATTTGTGGGTGGGAGGGGAATGTCAGGCCCTTGGGGGGGTGTGGTTTGTCAATGGCTAGGTTGTGACTTTTTTTTACAGTGTTCATTCTGTCACTCAGGTTGGAGTGCAGTGGCACAATTCCAGCTCACCACAGCCTCAACTTCTTGGGCTCAGGTGATCCTTCCACCTCAGCCTCCCGAGTAGCTGGGACTACAGACACATGCCGCCATGCTTGGCAAATTTTTCAATTTTTTTGTAGGGATAAGGTCTCGCTATATTGCCCAGGCTGGTCTTGAACTCCTGGGTTCAACAGATTCTGCTGCCTCAGCCTCCCAAAGTGTTGGGATTACAGGCGTGAGCCACTGCACCCAGCCAGTAGTTGGCATTTTTATGGAATTGGCTTCTTTTTTTTTTTTTGAGTCGGAATCTCACTCTGTTGCCCAGACTGGAGTGCAGTGGCCCCTCCCGGCCACCGCAGCCTCCACCTGCTGGACTCCGGCGATCCTTCCGCCTCAGCCTTCCAAGTAGCTGGAACTACAGGCGTGTGCTACCATGCCCGGCTAATTTTTTGGTTTATTGTAGAGATGCGGTCTCGCCAAGTTGCCCAGGCGGGTCTCGAACCCACGGGCTCAGGCAATCCACTCACCACGGAGTTCGAGACCAGCCTGGGCAATATAGTGAGCCTGCATCGCTATAAAAATTATTTTAAAATTAGCCAGGCATGGTGACGTGTGCCTGTAGTCCCAGCTACTGGGGAGGCTGAGGTGGGAGGATCACTTGAATCTAAGAGGTTGAGGCTGCCGTAAGCCGTGATCATGCTACCGCACTCCAGCTTGAACAAGAGAATGAGACCTTGACTCAAACACAAACAAAAAACAATAAAAACGAGAATTTGCCTCACTCAGAAAAGGCATTGTTGTGACATCTAGGAGGTTAGTCTAGGTGTGGTAGCACCGTCAGCTGCTGGGTCTGAGGTTGGTGTGCTTTCCAGTCATAAGTGTACTGGTTTTCAAATAAAGACACAGGAGAGGATGACAAATAGCCTTTTAAACTTAAAACATCAGCATATAATTTGTGGGGAGAAGCCAAAGGATACACAGAGAGGCGAAGGAGTGTCTGGGAGTCTGGCTGAAAAGCTTGGATGCCTGGGTCCCCGGGGATTGACCTCCAGAGTGGAAAAGTTCCATCGTGGCCAGCCTGATGGACGGGCCCCAGCACCGAGGCAGTGGAGGCAGACTCAAGGAATGAACCATTGGCTCGTCCTGCTGTCAAGGGTCCCAGAGAGATAATACCGCCATGGTGAGACATCAGACATCCCAAAAAGAGCAATTAAAACCCATGTTGAGATTAGAAAATGAGGGCTTTCAAAGCATGTCACTGTCATGCTTTCTCCAGGGTCGTTCTTAAGACTTAGCTGGCAGAGCCGTGGAAGTGGAATCGACCCTCAACCTGGGGTCTGAAAAACTGCCCTGTAATGTGGGTTTGTCTTGTCAGGCAAGGTCTTCAGAAAGGAGGCAGGTGAGGGGCGGTGTCCCCAGGCAGAGTGTTGCTGGGGCTGAGGGGTGGAGGTGGGAGGCACTTTTACCAAAATAATAAATCTAGGACCTGACTCTGAGGTCCTTGCAGCAGAAGAAGCCACGTAAGAAGGAGGGTGTGTCGGGGTCCGGGTGGGAAAGGTGAGTTCTTCGGGTAACTTTCTGCTGCGTCAAGAAGACTTCTCGGTAGGGGCGAGTCAGGGGTGGGTGTAGTTGCCCATCCGCAGATTCCCCTGGCGCACGGCACACTCTTCCCGTTGGGCTCTGAACGCTCTCTGGCGATCAGCCTCCGTGGGGAATGTGTCGAGTTGGGGGCCCACCTGTGGACAGAAGGGGGGAGGAACCGGGTGAGGCGAGTCTGCCCTGGAGCTCGTTCCGATTACTCCCCTTCTCTCCCTGCCCACCCCCTACTTCAGTCTCAGAGTAGTAGTAGAAATAAGGCCAGGTGTGGTGGCTCACGCCTGTAATCCCAGCACATTGGGAGGCCGAGACAGGAAGATAGGTTGAGCCCAGGAGTTCGAGACCAGAGTTGGCAGCATAGTGAGACCTCATCTCTACAACAAACATAAAAACAGCTGAAACATAAAAATAACCAAAAAAAGTAACAAAACAAAGATAAAAGAAAAATAATTTTTTTTTTTGAATTGGAGTCTCACTCCATCGCCCAGGCTGGAGTGTAGTGGCAGCCTCACGGCAACCCCAGCGTCAATCTGCTGGGCTCCGGCGATCCTTCTGCCTCAGCCTTCCAAGTAGCTGGAACTACAGGCGCGCGCTACTGTACCCGGCTAATTTTTGATTTATCATAGAGTCGAGGTCTTGCCAAGTTGCCCGGGTGGGTCTCGAACCCACAGACTTAGGCAATCCACTCACCTTGGCCTCCCAAAATGCTGGGATTACAGGCTGAGCCTCCAAGCCCGGCCTGAAAAACTTTCTTAAAAAAACCACAGCCAAGTGTGGTGGCATGCATCTGTAGTCCCAGCTACTCAGAAGCTCAAGGCAGGAGGATTGCTTGAGCCCAGGTGTTTGAGGCTGCAGTGAGCTGTGATTGTGCCACCGCACTCCAGCCTGGGCAACAGAGTGAGACCTCAACTCAATAATAATATGATAACAGGCCGGGCTCGGTGGCCGGAGCCCAGCAGGTCAATGCTGGGGTGGTTGTGAGCGTGCCACTGCACTCCAGCCTGGGTGACGGAGTGAGACTCCAACTCAGAAATAATAACAGTAATAATAATAATATGATAGCAGTAATAATAAATAGCTGTGAGTGCAAGGAGTGCATGCTGTAAGCCTACAGTGAGGCAGGAAGAGCGGGCATGGGGTGGGGTGGCGGGTTGTGGGGGAAGGAGGGGATGCGTACTGCCCTGGGGCTCAAGGGAGCTCAAGTTCATGCAAGGGCACAGTGGGCGAGGTGGAGAGTCGCAGGGCACATTCCCTTTAGATCTGTAGGTGCAGTCAAAGGCTCTGCAGTGGCCTCAGGATAAAGCAGGACCCATGCCTGGGACGGCCACAAAGTTCTTGACAAGAAAAAATCCAGGCCTGGCTGGACTCAGTGGTTCATACCTGTAATCCCAGCACTTTGGGAGGTAGGAGGATGGCTTGAGTCCAGGAGTTCAAGACCAGCCTAGGCAATATAGCAAGACCTTGTCTCTACAGAATATAACAAAATTAGCCGGGTATGGTGGCGCATCCTGTAGTCCCAGCTACTCAGGAGGCTGAGGCAGAAGATGGATCACCTGAGCCCAGGAGGTCGAGGCTGCAGTGGCCACTGCACTCCAGCCTGGGCAAAACAGTGAGACTCTGACTACAAATATATCTATATATTATAACAGCTTTATTGAGGTATCATTGTTACACAAAATTTGCACCTATTTAATGTGTGCAATTTGATGACTCTGAACATATACAAATACTCATGAAACCCATACCACAATGAAGGCAATAACATACCATCACCTTCAAAGTTTCCTCATGCCCTGTTGGTTTCTTTGTTTTTGTTTTTTCAGTAAGACCCCTTATTGTGAGCTCGACCTTCCTGTCAAAATGTCTGCGTGCACACTAACGTGTAGGCACCACCATGAACTCAAGGCACGGTGTTGCCCAGCAGATCTCTAGAACGTATCCATTTTCCATCACTGAAACTTTACACCCCTTGAAGCAACTCCACATTTCCCCTGCCCCAAGCCTCTGGCAGCCACCTCTCCACTCTGGTGTTTGTTTGTTTTTGTTTTTTGAGTCAGGGTTTCACTGTTGCCCAGGCTGGTGTGCAGTGACACGATCACGGCTTACCACAGCCTCAACCGCCTGGGCTCAGGCGATCCTTCCGCCTCAGCCTCCCAAGTCGCTGGGACTGCAGGCATGTGCCACCACGCATGGCTAATTTTTAAATTTCTTTAGTAGAGACAAGGTCTTGCTTTGTTGCCCAGGCTGGTCTCGAGCTCCTCGCCTCCAAGAATCCTCCCATCTCAACCTCCCAGAATGCTGGGATTACAGGCGTGAGCCACCGCACCCAGTCTACCTCTCGCCTCTGTTCCTCTGAGTTCCAGTGGCTCTTCACAGGGGAGCATAGCTCTGCAGTCCGCCTCTCAGCCATCTCTACCCTCCTTGGCCCTTGTAGTGGCTCAACCAACATTCCCAGAAAGTATGGTCCCGTCCTAACCCCCAGAACGTGTGAATGTGACCTTATTTGGAAAAAGGGACTTTGCAGACGCAGTTAAGTTAAGGATCTCAAGATGAGATCATCCTGAATTATTCAGGCCCTAAATCCAATGACAAGCATCTTTCAAGGAGACGGAAGAGCCAGAGGAGATAGCTGTGTGAAGACAGAGTCGCAGACTGGAGTGGTGTAGCCACAGCCAAGGAATGCCAGGAGCCGCCAAAAGCTGGAAGAGGCAGGGAGGGTCCACCCCCAGAGCCTTCCAGAACGATGGGAGCATACATTTCTATGGTTTGCAGCCATCAAGTGTTACTGCCGCCTCAGAAAGTTAATTACAGCCCTCCAGCCATTGCCTGGGCAGAAAAGCAAGCAGCGTTGGTGGGCAGGGCTGTGGTGGGTGGGGCCATGATGGGTGGAATAATGATGGACGGGCCGTGGCGGGCGGGGCCATGGTGGGTGGGGTTGTGGTGGTGGACGGGGGCCATGGTGGGAGGGGCCGTGGTGGCAGTAGGAGCCTGAGCCCTACTCATCCCATCTCCCAAGGAGGCAGCAGGGAGATCAAAACCCTAAGGAGCAGCTCAGTTTGACCACACATGGACAAAAGAGAACCCTGATTGGAAATGTTCTTCTTTGCAATCTCTACATACTTAGAAACCTCACTGAAGCAGAAACATCCATTCATTCATCCACCTGAACAATATTTGCTGAACGTCTACCATCTGCCAAGGACTGCTAAGCACACCCCCTTGTACTCAGAGTTCCGAGTTCCAATTTCCACTTTCTCCTTGGTTTTCTAAAGGGCTGAATCGCAAAAAAAACTAGTTGGGTGTGGCGGTGGGCACCTGTAGCCCCAGCTACTCGGGAGGCTGAGGTGGGAAGATTGTCTGAGCCCAAGAGATCGAGGTTGTGGTGAGCCATGATCATGCCACTGCACTCTAGCCTGAGTGACGGGAGTGGGACCCCAACTCAAAAAAAAGAAAAGAAAGAGGAGTGAGATCAAGCCTATTTTGTTATGTACCCATGAAATCGCCAAATCCCAAACTAAAAAAAGAAAAAAAAGGTCATCTGCGTAGAGGGGTGTCCCGGTCCTCAGAAGGCCTCGTAACTGAACGCTTTTCTGCAAAATCTGCCCTGAAGGCCCAGAACTGGCGTGTTCAGCCCCTTCTCATCAGCGTTAGGATAGCAACAGACTTGTCATCTGCCAGGCGCTGTGCATTCATCTCGCACAAGCCTCAGAACCACCCCATGAGGTCAGTACTGTCATCGCCTCCATTCTACAGATGGGAAAGCAGAGGTCCCAGAAGGTTAAGTCACTTGCCCCAGGTTACACAGATTGAACCCAGGGCTGCAGGACTCCAGGTCCCGAGCTCTCCACCCTAAGCTTTCATTATCTCTTAATAAACACTCACTGGGGGAGTCGAGAGAAAGTCACTGGCTGCAAGGTTGTGGCTCCTATCCCACTCGCAGGCTCCTTCTTCTAAAAGGGCAGCCCAGGCACAGATGAGGAACCTAATTACAAGTCAGGCCTCCAGCCCCTGTGTGGTCACGACCCTGCGGACCCCCGGAGTCAAAGGATGAAGAGCTCTGGAGCAAGGAATTCCTTCTGAGATGCTTCTAAATTAAGCCATCTGCGGTCTGTCTCCGCCTGGAGCTAAGAAATTGTAACGGCTTTGGCAGGAGACAGCTTTGCTGAATGGAGCTCTGAATCACTCTAAGGTCAATGCAGGTAAATAAGAAGCAAGTGCCACAGCCCGCCAGCAGCCTGGGAGCAGGGCAGGCCGGACGGCTTTAGCCTGACGAAGATGCTGGACCACCGCGCAAATATAAATAGCATCGCACAAATCAGGACTTAGCCCGCGCCAGGCAATGCCCTAGAAATACACCACAAGGGAGACAGGTCAGGCCTTGGGCCACATGAGCCCAGCAAGCTTTGTCATGGGAGGCGGTCACCATACACTATGCCCATGATGGTTTAATAACAATTGGACAAGCTGGGTGTGGTGGTTGTCGTCTGTAATCCCAGCACTAAGCCCAAGGGTTTGAGATAAGCCTGGGCAACTTGGTGAAACCTTGTCTCTACAATGAATAAATTAAAAGATTGTCGGGTATGGTGGCACACACCTGTGACTCCAGCTACTTGAAATGCTAAAGTGGCGGAAGGATTGCCTGAGCCCAGCAGGTTGAGGCGGTGGTGGCCGTGTGTGCCACTGCACTCCAGCCTGGGCAACAGAATGAGACTCTGTCTCAAAAAAAACAAAAAACAAAAAAAAAAATAATTGGACAAGTATTATTTAATAAGAACTAATCATAAGACCTGGAAAATCGACCTCTATGTGGGGATCAGGAAGGTGTCTCTAGGGAGAATGGAGGGAGGCAGCTGGGGGGAAGAGAAGGGAACAGTATCCCAGGCGGTAAGGATCAGCCAAAGACCTGAGGTTGGGAGGAATGGGAGTGAGTTCAAGGAAATTAAAGCCAGCCAGTGCGGCTGGGGCAGTCAGACATGGCAGGGGAGGTGAGCAGCCCTCAGATTTGGGTTGGAATATGAGGGGGACCCCCCAAAGATCCCCTGGAATGATCTTTTGGAGAGTGGGCTCCTTGTAGGACAGGCTTCCCCCACTAGGTATGAGTTCTAGGAACTCAGTGGCATCAGTGTACCAGCTAGCATTGTTGTGAGAGGCTACGTTCGACTTCAGTGAATTTTTTGGGGGGAGATTCTTTCAACGCATTTGTCCACTTCATGATGGGTGATTGACGAGCTCACCAGTCCTGAGCATTCAGCAGTTTTTGACCAAAAACGGCATGACCCCTGTACCCCAGCCTTCCCATTCACCCAATCTCACCCCGAGCTACTTTTTTGTCGTTGTTTCCCTAGATGAAAAAAAGTCCTCGAAAGGAAACATTTTGCTGATGTGGAAGAGGTAAAACAAAAAACCAGCAGAAGCACTAAAAAGCATCCAAACTGACTCATTCAAAAGCTGTTTTGAGTACTGGAAAAAGCGTCTCGATAGGCGTATTGCATCAAGCAGAGAGGACTTTGAAGGTGACTGAAGGTCAAACATGTAAGAATAAATACACAATTTTAAAATAGATTCCAGGTTTTTGGCGGCCACCTTTGTCAGAGAGTCCCAGAAAGTTAGGGTTGGAGAAGACCTTAGGGGTAGCGAATCCAACTCTCCCAAACTTCAGATGGAAAATCCGGGCCCAAAGGTGGGAGGCAGCTCTCCCAGGTCCCCATGAGTTAACAAGCTTTTTCCTTAGCATCACATCTGCCCACTGTGGCCTCACCTTACCTGTGGCATCTAGAACCCTGGGTTCTGTTTCCTAAGTCATTTGAAAGCATCTGTGCCTTTCAGATCAATGAGCTGACTTTTCATCTGATGGCTAATCTTTTTACCTTTGACGTTTCACTAAGGTTGCTCTTAACTTCACTATTTCCGTTTTTCCCCTTTCTTTGAGTTTATTCTCTTTCTAGCATCCAGAATTGCTGGCTTAGCTAATTACCTTTTCATCTTTCTTCCCCCCCCCAATATTAGCATTTATATAACATAGCACTAACAACGGTGCTTCCCTCTAAATTCTCTGGTAGCTCATCTTGAGTTGCCAGTATATTTATTTTTGCTCACTTCTCTTTTAATCTAATTTCTATCTAATTTCTGTTTGGGTTTCTCCTTGGATCCCTAAGTTACTTTTAAGTATGCTTTAAAATTTCCAGGTAATTTCATCAGTTAGGGTTGTTACTGATTTCCAATTCAATTTCTTTGGTGCCAAAGTAATCTGCACAGTCAGGCCATTTGGTATTAATTGAGCTTTTACTTCGTATTCTTGCTTGAAAAAAAAAGGTTGACTTTCAACAGAAATCTCTGCTTTTAACAGAATGAACCAGCACCATCATAGAGAAGGTGTCAGTGTGACCTGGGTTGGGGCTAAGATGTGGCCATTGTCCTCTTATTTATATATTCATTATTCTACTTCATGGATATTTATTGACTGCAATATGTGCCAGAGACTATGCTTGGCCCCAGGATACAATGAGAAACTAGTAATAAAAATACAATCACACAACTAATTATTCAGCTAGAGTTGTGCCAAGTGTTTGAAAAAGCACTAGTTTCTGTGTTTATTTATTTGTTTATCTTTTTGACGCAAGGTCTCACTCTGTCACCCAGGCTGGAGTGCAGTGGCACGATCACGGCTCACTGCAGCCTTGACCTCCTAGGCCATGTGATCCTTCTGCCTCAGCCTCCCAGGTAGCTGGGAGTATGGGTGTATGCCACTACACCTGGCTAATCTATTTATTTTTTGCAGAGATGAGGTGTCAATATGTTACCTGGGCTGGTCTCAAATGCCTGGGCTCAAGTCTCAGCCTCCCAAAGTGCTGGGGTTCAGACATGAGCCACCAAGTCTGGCCAGACATGGGAACTTTTATACATTACTCGTGAAGATGTTCATCAGCGCAACCGCTTTGAGATTTGACGCTAGCTAGAAAGGCTAGAAGTGTGCACACCCTACCAGCCCATGAGTCCATGTTTATAGATACACACACACACACACACCCTGGAGAAATTTTTCAAAACGCCCAATGAGAAATGTGACAAGGAATTCTCATGACTGTAAGTACTGGAAACAACAGTCCATCGGTGGGATCTGCATGGAAAAAGGGTGGTACATTCATAGGGTGAATACTCTGCACCTGCTAAAATTAATACTCCAGAGAGGCACCGCCCAACCTGGCAGCCGCTAGCCAATGTGGCTGTTTAAATCTTAGCGAACTGAAATTCAAAACTTAGTTCCTCAGTCGCATTAATCACATTCCAAGTGCTCAATGCCTTCCCCCACCCCCCACTCCAGTCCCACAGTGACTACTGTAGTGGACAGGGCAGGTATGGAACATTTTCATCAGAAAGTTCTGTTGGGTTGGGCGTGGTGGCTCACGCCTGTAATCTCAGCACTTTGGGAGGCCAAGGTGGGAGGATCGCTTGAGCCAAGGAGTTCAAGACCAGCCTGGGCAATGTAGCAAGACCTTGTCCCTACAAAAAATTAACTGGGCGTGCTATTCGACAGGCTGAGGTGGGAGAATCACTTGAGCCCAGGAGGTAAAGATGTGGTGAGCTGGGATTGTGATCGTGCCGCTGCACTCCATCCTGGGAACTGAGTGAGATCCCAACTCAAAAAGAAAAAAGAAAAGAAAAGAAAGTTCTGTTGGACAGCACTGTTCCAGGTCTATCTGAAACAACATGTGTAAATCTCAAAAACCCAATGATTCCATTTATATGAGCAATTTTAAACATACAAAATAATTCCCTGTGTTGTTCAAGTATCTGTGAATCCGAACAGGAAGCCGTGGAAGGAAAGAATGTTCTCAGAAGCCAGGCTTTGGCTCTGGGTAGAAGGGGATTGAGCCCGGGAGGAGAAGCAGAGAAGATTTCAGTCTTATCTCTAAGTGATGATTGCCTTTTCCTTTTTTTTTAAGAGACAGGAGTGTCACTTTGTTGACCAGGCTGGTCTTGGAACTCCTGGCCTCAAATGATCCTCTTGCCGCAGCCTCTCAAAGTGCTAGGATTACAGGCGTGAGCCACCACACCCAGCCAGATGTCATTTTCAAAGACATGAATGCCTACCACTGCCTTTTCACAAAAGGGGGGATTTTTCAAAGTGTGTTTTAGAGGCGGCGGGGGGCGGGGGGCGCAGAAGTGTCTCCACCCATTTAGAAAGAGTCACTCTGTCTTATGAGTTTAGCTTAATAGAAATTTGTATAGGCTTCCAAATTTGAATTCAGAGTTCTGCCAGATGAATCTTAACACCCAGTGGTTTGTGACCTTGGCGTATGCTATCTTTGCCGATGCCTGCTTCCTATGAGGCATATTTTGCTTCATGGGACTTGAATTAATCTCAGTGCCAGAGAAGACCCAGAAGCTTAAACTGGAAGTGACGCATTGGGCATTTTCTCTGTTTTTGGCTACGCTGAGTAGCTCTGGTCCACGTACTAAAGGGTGAGCCCATTCTGACTTCTTTTCTTTCCCCTCTCTTTGCTTTTTTTCTTTTCTTTTCTTTCTTTTTTTCCTTTTTTTTTTTTTTTTGAGTTGGAGTCCCATTCTGTCGCCCAGGCTGGAGTACAGTGGCATGATCACGGCTTATTGCAGCCTCGACCTCCTGGGCTCAGGCGATCCTTCTGCCTCAGCCTCCTAAGTAGTTGGGACTACAGGGGCATGCCACTACACCTGGCTAATTGTTTGATTTTTTTGTAGAGACGAGGTCTTGCTATGTTGCCCAGGCTGGTCTCGAACTCCTGGACTCAAGCAATCTTCCTGCCTCGGCCTCCCAAAGTGCCTAGATTACAGGTGTGAGCCACCATTGCCGGCCTTCTCCTTGCTTTTTTATTCCATCAGCACCAGGTCTCTGCCCCGGGTGGGGAGTTCAGGCAGCCACAACCCTGAGCTTCTTGCAGGCGGAAGACACCTTCTCCTGTGCGGTGTCGGTCAGACCTGGCCTTTGCTTATGAAACCATCCCAGACACATGATGGAGGGCTGTGTATCTGCATGCGTGTGCACGTGTGTGTACACTCAGTGGCCAGGAAACAGCCATCCCACCTCTGTACCTATTTACAGGCTGGCCAGCATTTCCATAGGGCCTGCTACAATCCATGCCCTGACCCAGCTGATACCCCGATCCCCCTCATGAACCACTCAGTGCTCCCCCAACTGGACACCATGATTTCCAGGTCTTGGGGTGGAGAAGGCCAAAAGAGGATTGGAGGAAAAAATATAACCAGATTTGAAAGAGAGAATGAGAGAGAGAGAAAGAGAGAGAGAGAGAGAGAGAGAAATCTGCCAAAGACCTAAAAAAAAAAAAAAGAAAAAGAAAAAGAAAAATGACAGCCATGGAAATTTTAGTTTAGTTTTCTTTTTTTTTTAAGTGACAACCGCTCAGGTGACTGGGAGAGAGATTTTGCTTTAGAAGATTGAGAGCCTGTCTCGTCTAATGAGAGGGACTTGAAAATTATGGATCAGTCCCAGGTCAGTAATTCCTGTCAAGTTCGGGGCAGCTGGAGGTCAGAGGCCCCGGTAGAACACAAATCCATGCACGACATCACTGGAGAAACAGCCTGGCTCCTAAGCTCTGATGTAGCAGGTTGTAGTTTAAGTAATTAACAAGGGTAGCAATCTCTCCTGAGACATCTGCTCCCCTAAATTGTTATTCTGCTGCTGGCTCTAATTTCTCTGTGGTCCAAAAATAGCTGAAACAAGGACACAGGACCCACTCCTCCCTGCTGACACATGCTGTGATTTCAAAGAACATCCAAACTCAATTGGAAAACAAACTTCCTGCCTCCCCGCAAGGTCTAATGTGGGTTCTGAAATGGCACCTGCACCAACCTCGGCAAACCGTGTCGGGTGAATGAGGAAGAGTGGTGACCTTGGGAGGGTGGGGCAAGCACCATCCTCGCCAAACAGGATTGTGGACGGAAGCTCAGGAAGGTTATGATACTGGCCTAAGGAGACCCAGTTACTAAGCCACAAGCCAAAACAGGAGAACTGGAAAAACAGGAAAAAAAGGTCTGTGTTCCATGGACTGTAGGGCTTGTGGAACTTACTGGACAGAAGGCAAGGGAGGCATTCATGCCTTTGAAAATGAAATCAAGCTGGCTCATGCCTATAATCCCAGCACTTTGGGAGGCCGAGGTGGGAGGATCACTTGAGTCCAGGAGTTCAAGACCAGCCTGGACAACATAGTGAGACCTTGCCTCTATAAAAAAATTAAAACACTAGCTGGGTGTAGTGGCGTGTGCCTGTAGTCCCAGCTACTTGGGAAGCTGAAGTGAAGGGATCGTCTGAGCCCAGGAGGTCGAGGCTGAGATGAGCTGTGATTGTGCCACTGTACTCCAGCCAGGGCAACAGAGTAAGATCTCAACTCAAAAAAATAAATAAATAAAAAATAAAAAGGGAAGAAAATGAGAATTGATTTGCTATTTCCAGAAGCCATACCTGTATCTCTAGATCATTCCTAAGGATTAGGTAAGGCCAGTCAGCAGTAGTTGAAGTCAAAATTGAACAATGAAGCTGTGTGCTAGATACTAGCAGAAAAATAACTGGGTAATATCAGTCCCAAGATGGGGTGTGCATCTGAATTTCCCATAAACCTCTAGGCAGGGCCCGCCTCTGCTTCTTCGGTTCAATTGTCTTCAGGTAAATGAGTCAGTGAGGAACACCGGACCCTCCCTTATCATCTAAGGCCATGTCACAGTGGCCACTTTTCACCTTATTCCAGCTTTTTTTTTTATTTGGAGTCTCACTCTGTCACCCAGGCTGGAAGGCAGTAGCACAGTCCCGGCCACCGTAGACTCGACTTGCTGGGCTCCGGCGATCCTTCCGCCTCAGCCTTCCAAGTAGCTGGAACTACAGGCATGCGCCACCATGCCCAGCTAATTTTTTTTTTTGATTTACTGTAGAGATGAGGTCTCACCAAGTTGCCCAGGCAGGTCTCGAACCCACGGTCTCAGGCAATTCACTCACCTCGGCCTCCCAAAGCGCAGGATTACAGGCTGAGCCACCGAGCCCGGTTACTCCAGCTTTTAAAGACAGAAATCGGGATGATCATCACTCAACCATCACAAGTGGGCTGTTTTTGTTTTAAAGTGGCCTCTTTTTCTAAAACGGTTTTATTGAGATATAAATCACATACCATAAAATTCATCTTTTAAAGTTTATAAATCAGTGATTTTGGTATGTTCATAAGATTGTACCACCACCACCATAATCTAAGTTTAGAACATTTTCATCATCCTAAAAATAAGTCTCAGTCGGGCCTGATGGTTGATGCCTATAATCCTAGCACTTTGGGAGGCCAAGGCAGGAGGATCACTTGAGGCCAGGAGTTTGAGACCAGCCTGGGCAGCACAGCAAGACCTCATCGCTACAAAAAATTTAAAAATAACTGGTTATGGTGTCACATGCCTGTAATCCCAGCTACTCGGGAGACTGATGTGGAAGGATTGCCTGAGCCCAGGAGGTCAAGGCTGCGACGATAGCTGGCACCACCACACCCGATTAATTTTTTATCTTTTGCGGAGGCAGGGTCTTGCTTTGTTGCCCAGGCTGGTTTCAAACTTCTGGCCTCAAGTGATCCTCCCGCCTCAGCCTCCCAATTGTTCTGTTTTTTAAAACCATCCTATCCTTATTTGGGTGCCGAGCAGAGGGAGCAAGATTTTAAGAGATGACCTTAACCGGGGCCTGTAAGGAAAGAGTGAGTTCCCCCGATGACATCTTGAGCGTGGCCCTAACACCGTCCTCAGCATCCAGTCTGGCTGGGACCATTCTTTTGCCCTGTGCTCTTTCCTGGCTGGGCTGTAGTCAGACAGTCTCTGGGAGCTGACTGACCTCAGCGTGCGCTAGGCTTTCCCTGTATCCCCTTGTGACTCCGTTGTCTGGGTCTTGCATCTCGGCTTCTCTTTAAAACACCTCAGTCAAGAAGAATGTCATGCTGGACAACCTTACAACTTGGGGAGAGAGAAAGACCCTTTCTGTTGTCTGTCTCCACTGAGGTCCCCAGTCCGAGATGCACCCCAAACACACACACACACACACACACACACCCCAGGATGCAAATGATAACCGCCAAGCCATCACTTGTGAAGCTTGACAGAAAATAATGAGAAACACTAAATCTTTTATAAGGTCAACACTCGCCTTAGCCGAGCAGCTGTCAAACAAGAAAAGAATTTAGCGCTGGAGCCTCGAAACTTCCATCGGCTCATTAAACCCAACAGGGCCCGGGCCTGGCGTGGCGGAGGAGACGCGGGGCCTTCCGTTTTGTGTCAGTAATTTGCGGTGGAGGAGGCAGAAGAAACAGCCAGCGCCAAAGGGGCCTGGCGGACGGCTGGGGAATCGTTAGCGCACCAGGAGCGGCCCCGGCTCCTAATTGGAAGCATTGGGCATTATCAACGGAGGATTTGCCTCAGTTCCCTGACAGCTAGTGGGCCCAAAATGATCGCCCACTTGTCAGTGTAAAAGACCATTAAAAACAAACCATTTTGATTTAATTGGAGGCGGTGCACCGTGGGGCCAGGTGAGGGGCGCGTCAGCCCCGCTCCCCCCACGCTGCCGCCTCTCCCCCTCAGTGTGATGGGGCTCTGGGGGGTGGGGTGGGAGGGTGTGTGTGTTTTCCAGACTTTTCGCCTTTCAAAAACTGTCTGAGAAAGGAGTGAATGGGAGACGGAGCGGACTTCACAGCGGCAGTGAGGTCTGTTTTCTATGGGGTTGTCAACAAATACTGTGACAAGCTGAGCCGCTGGAAGGGGGGTCCCCCCGCCTCTTGTCAGAGCCCAGATGATGGCAGCCTGCTCGGCTCTGTTCTTCTGGGAGGCAGCCGGCTGGAGGGGACCAGCCTGCCCGTGGACAGTGGGACACTCGGCCGGGTACCCCCAACTCCCACCATGGCCTGCCCACCCTACTGTGGGGAAACCTCAGGACATGCAAGGTCATGGCAGACGCTGATCTTCGGTGGGAAGCAGGGCTTTTTCTTTGAGTGGGAAGACTGGGTTCATGGAGCCCCTTCCCGGGAGTCTTCATGAATGGCGCTGAGGACAGCTGGTTGAGAATTCTCCCTTGTCTCAGTAAGACAAGCCGCTAGTATAAATATGAACCTTAAGCCCCCCGGCGGGTCCTCCAGGACAGCTGCCTCCAAGCGCATGGACCATCTCTCTGTGTGTGAAACCTGCGTGAATGAGAGTGGAGACTCCCTGATGCCAGGGACTGTGTGTTTTGCATGTTGATTCTTGGTATCACACACGCCATGGGTACTTGATAAATATTCATCGGAGCTTGCCAGATCTCAGGTCTATATATTTGTGTATTAATCTTACCCTCATCTCACAAAGCAGTGATCTTATTTGCTGCTTACAGCTTCTCTGACAAGACAACATACGCAGGTCCACAGTGCAGGAAGGGGCGTGTTAGGGAGGGGAGGGGGAGATGCACCAGCTGATCCCTTCAGAAACCTCCACTGTTTGTTCTGATGAAGGGTCAGGCTGGGAGGAGACACCCGGTCCCTGGCGAGCATCAAATTCCAGAGCTCCAAATTTTGCTGCTGATTTTAGACAATGGGGATTCCTTAATTACTTTCTCTGGAAATTTACCTGACAGTGCTTTCTCAGGTAGCACAGGTGCTTATCCAGGCACACGGTTTCTCGGTTGACAGAGTCTTTGATTTTGTGCTCGGTTGCAAATTAAGTCCTTTGCCGAGCCATCCATACAGTGCCCGTCAGTACCTTATCGCTTATTCATATAGGTTGTTCAACAACTGCTGCGTTACCGCCAGGGAAGGCGGGCACACACTCCGATGTTTGTATCCTCAGCCCATTGGGGTGGGATGCACTGCAGTGGGGTTTGGTGTGGTGACTCCCTTTTTATCTTATTGGAATAATGTGCAGGAAGACTTTTTCTGGTATTTTTTAAGAAGGAGCAGAACCTTTCTGTGGTTGAAGAGACAGAGCCTGTCAAGTCACAAGGAGGAATATTAGAGTTAAGTGTCCTCAGCTAGACAGTGAGGATGTTAATGTCATATTCTAGGAATGGTTCTGGGGATATGGCAGCAGATATGAGACCTTCAAAGGTCTTGAGGTAACTCCACTGTTAGAGGCACCCAGTAGACAGTCAACAAATCTCAGCTGGATGGCTGGATGAACAAACAGATGGACAGATGACTGAGGATGGATAGATAGGTAGACAAATGTATGGACTGATGAATGGATGGATGGATGGTTGGTGGATAGGTGGATGAATGGACAGATGGATGGATGGACACATGGATACATGAATGGATGGATAGATAGATGATTGACTAAAGGAATAATTGGACAGATGGATGGATGGACAGATGGATGGATAGATAGATGGGTAAGTGGATGAGTGGATGGATGGTTGGTTGGCTAGGTAGATGAATGAACATGGGTGGATGGACATGGATGGATGGATGGATGGATGGTTGGATAGAAGGATAAATAGACAGATGGAGGGGTGAATGGGTAGATGGATGAATGAATAGATGGTTGGTGGATAGGTGGATGAATGGACAAATGGATAGATGGATGAACAGATGGATGGATGGATGGATGGTTGGATAGATGGATAATTGAATGGGTGGGGGTAGACAGATGGATAGATGGATGGGTTAGGAGCCTGGGAAAAGACCACAGAGCACTTAGAAATGCATTTGAGGATCAAGCATCCTGAAGGTCCTCTCCATCTGCTTTGCTCAGTTTAAATTCCAAGTGAAAGAGGTGTTTTTTCCAATATCTGTACTCTGTCCCCTTCCATGTGATTTGAAGATGTCCAATGGATTGCACATGATATGAAACAAGATATTTAAGGGTTACATAAAGCAGAGACTCTCAGGCCTAGGAGTCGAACAGATTCTAACTCTTGCTCAATTTCTGCCACACTAGCATAAAAGGAGCACATTCCATCATGTCAGCCATGTCTTTTCCATGATGGAAGGGACAACAGTAGCACTTGATGGTTGGGAACACAGGTTTTTGAGTCAGAGGGATCTGAGTCACAATCTCGCTCCTGTCACTTTCTAGTCATGTGACTGGGGGTCTCAGTTTCTCACCTGCAAAGTAAAGGTCATACTACCCATCCCATAGGGTCATTGCCAAACCCCTGGCATGGTGCCTGGCACACAGAGTAGGCATCCAAGGCTGGTACTGTTATTACTACTACCCGTGGTATACAAACACAACGGCAGCTTCTTCCTGAAATTGCCCTCCAGCAGGAAATTTTCACATAAATTTTTGTATTAAGGAATTTCAGAGGCACTGATGGATGTCTTCAATCACAGTTTTGCTTGAAAGTATGTGGAAGCCAGGCGCAGTGGCTCAAGCCTGTAATCCCAGCACTTTGGGAGGCGGAGGCCAGAGGATTGCCTGAGCTCGAGGGTTCGAAACCAGCCTGGGCAACTTGGCAAGACCTCGTCTCTACAATAAATAAAAAAAATAAGCCAGGTGTGGTGGCACATGCCTGTGGTTCCAACTACTTGGAAGGCTGAGGTGGAAGAATTGCCTGAGCCAAGCAAGTCAAGAAGTCACGGCTATGGTGGCTGTGAACGTGCCACTGCACTCCAGCCTGGGCCATGGAGTGAGACTCAAACTCAAAAAGAAAAGGAAGTGCCGGGCTCGATGGCTCAGCCTGTAATCCCGCGCCTTGGGAGGCTGAGGTGAGTGGATTGCCTGAGCCCGCGGGTTCGAGACCCGCCTGGCAGGCGAAACCTCATCTCTACAATAAATCAAAAAAATCAGCTGGGTGTGGTAGCGCACGCCTGTAGTTCCGGCTACTCGGAAGGCTGAGGCGGAAGGATTGCCGGAGCCCAGCAGGTCGAGGCTGCGGTGGCCGGGAACGGCCACTGCACTCCAGTCTGGGCAACGGAGTGAGATGCCAACTCAAAAAAAAAAAAAAGAAAAGAAAAGAAAAGAAAGTATGTGAAAATGAAGTTCAAATGGACAAAACTTCCATGACTGTGGAGAATGCAGCACTGACCAGCAGAGGTCATGGCACCTGGGCTGTCCACTGTCATGACAGTGCAGGGTTCCACCTTCCAACCCTCAGAACTCTGCCCTGAGCAGAGTTCAGTCAAGAACCTGGACACGGGCCAGGCATGGTGGCTCATGTCTGTATTTCCAGCACTTTGGGAGTCTGAAGCGAGAGGATTGCTTGAGTCCAGGAGTTCAAGACCAGCCTGGGCAACATAGTGACACCTTATTTCTACAAAACATTAAAAAAAAAAATAGTCAGGCATGATGGTACATGTCTGTAGTCCCAGCTTCTCTGGAGGCTGAGGCAGATCAAGGAGGTCAAGGCTGCAGTGAGCCATGAGCATGCCACTGCATTCCGGCCTGGACAACAGAGTGAGATTCTGACTCAAAAAAGAAAAAAAAAGAAAAAGAGGAGATACCAGAGAGTATGCTTCCTCTCTCTCTACCAAGTGAAGACACAGTGAGATGGTCCTTGGGTACAAGCCAGAAAGAGGACCCTCACCAGAACCCCATCATGCCTACACCCTGATTTTGGACTTATAATCTCCAGGCTTGAGGTAAATAAATATCTGTTGTTTAAGCCTCCCAGTCTATGGAATTTTGTCCAAGTAGCCTGAGCAGACTGAGACAGAAATTCACAATCCTAGGCTGGGCATGGTGGCTCACACCTGTAACCCTAGCACTTTGGGAGGTCAAGGCAGGAAGATTGCTTGAGCCCAGGAGCTCAAGACCAGACTGGGCAACAAAGCAAGATCTCGTCTCTATAGAATAAAAAAATAAGATAAAGTTCACAGTCCTTATAGGGCTGTTTAGCGGACGAAGTTGGTCTCCGACAGGCAGGTTTCCTCTTGAAGGCCCCAACATGCTTTGTATCAAACACAGGAAAGTGCACCTGCCTGCCATGGTGAATGAATACTTTAAACACGACTATGGAAGAGTGGAGTTGACATTGACCTTGAGGGCTGGAGTAGCTGCTTGCTAATAATACTGGGTTGGCAACAACCCCAGACCCACTGGATCAGGGTCCCGGGTGCAGCCCTAGAATCTGCATTTTATTTTATTTATTTATTTGAAGACAGAATCTCACTCTGTCATCCAGGCTGGAGTGCAGTGGCATGATCATAGCTCACCGTAGCCACGAACGCCCAGCTAATTTTTTTACTTTTTGTAGAGGTGGGGGTCTCACTATGTTACCTAGGCTGGTCTTGAACTCCTGGGCTTAAGTGATCTTCCCACCTTGGCCTCCCAAAGTGCTGGGATTACAGGCGTGAGCCGCCACACCCGGCCCAGCCTTTTACTTTCAATATAGAAAACCTGGGCCCAGGATCAACCACCTCTTTCCTCTTTAGCCTTGGGGCTCAACTGCAATTTAAAAGGTACTCAGAGTTTTATCAAGGTCTAAAGGCTTTCAGGGCAGTGGGAAGTTTGGTTTATTGCAAGGGATTAAATCAGTCAGAGCAGGGCTAGCCGAGACCCTCTGGACACCCATAAAACCCCTCATTCCTGACCACTTTCCAGGCCCTGCATTTAGCCCTGCTGGCCCCTAACCTCAGTTGAGGTCTTTAGTATTTATTGACTCTTTCAGGGCCTGAGGCTTGGAAGCAGGCAGCCAGCCAGCGTCCAAGTCCCCACTCGGCTACTTGCTGGCTATTAACCTTGGGCACGTGATGTTAAACCTTCAAGTCTTAGTCTCCTCATCTCTGAGACAGGGTGACTCGTCTCTACCACAGGGGGTTATCGAGAGTATAGACATGAAATGGGATAATTCACAAAAGCACCTGGACTGGTACCTAGGAAAGGTTCAGGACATGTGAGCTATTGATGTTGCTATAATTGTGGCCGTCCGGGAACTCCATCTTTTTTTTTTTTTTTGAGTCAGCGTCTCACTTTGTCTCCCAGGCTGGAATGTAGTGGTACAATCATGGCTCACTACAGCCTCGAATTCCTGGGCTCAGGCAGTCCTTCCACCTCAGCCTCCCAAGTAGCTGGGAACACAGGCATGTGCCACCACACCTGGCTAATTTTTTTCTTTCTTTCTTTTTTCTATTTTTGAAAAACAAGGTCTTACTAGCCCAGGCTGGTATCAAACTTCAGGGCTGAGTGATCCTCCCACTCCAGTCTCCTAAAGTGCTGGGATGACAGGCGTGAGCCACCATGACTGGCCTGAGAACTCTATCTTGAGTATGACTTCTCTCTACTCTTCCAGCCATTGGACTTTGGTCACACTACTCACCTTTTTTTTTGCACCACTCTAAGGCATCACTTGCAAGACTTCTTTGAGGAGAGGAAGAGAAAAGGTCAAAGAAAGTCTCCCCTTTTTTTCATTTTATGTTTAAAAATTATTTTTATTGGCCAGACTTGGTGGCTCAGCCTGTAAAAATTCCAGCACTTTGGGAGGCTGAGGCGAGTGGATTGCCTGAGTCCGTGGGTTCAAGACCAGCCCAGGCAACTTGGTGAGACCTTATTTCTATAATACATCAAAAATTAGCTAGGCATGGTAGCATGCGCCTGTAGTTCTGGCTACTTGGAAGACTAAGGTGAAAGGATCTCCGGAGCCCAGCAGGTCAACACCGGGGTAGTCGTGAGAGTGCCAGTGCACTCCAGCCTGGGTGACAGATTACGACTCCAATTAAAAATATATATCTATATTTATTTATTTATTGTAGAGACAAGGTCTTGCTATGTTGCCCAGGCTGGTCTCAAACTCCTGGGCTCAATCGATCCTCCCACCTCGGCCTCTCAAAGTGTTGGGATTACAGGTGTGAGCCACCATGCTCAGCTACTTTCCCTATTTCTGATTCTCCTACAGCACACGCTCTTATGCCTACAGACTTTGCATCTCCAAGGGAACTGGGTAGATTGTGTTTGTTGCTCACAGCATCTTGGTTCATTTCACCTGCACTTTTTTTTTTTGAGTCAGAGTCTCACTCTGTCGCCCAGGCTGGAGTGCAGTGGCATGCTCACAGCCACTGCATCCTTGACCTGCTGGGCTCAGGGATCCTTCCGCCTCAGCCTTCCAAGTAGCTGAAATTACAGGTGTGCGCCATCATGCCCGGCTGATTTTTTGGCTTACTGTAGAGACGAGGGCTCGCCAAGTTGCCTAGGCTGGTCTCAAACCCATGGGCAAAGGCATTCCTCTCGCCTCCACCTCCCAAAGTGCTGGGATTACAAGGGGTGAGCCACCACGCCTGGCTTCACCTGTACTTTTGCCAGAGCTCCGTCTAAATGAACCCTGGGTTTATCCCAGGAAATTAATCTTATGCTGTTTATCAGCTAGAGCCTGCTGCTGGTCACGTGTCAGGTAGATTTGGGTCCCCATCACACCAACCTCATTGGTGCCAGGGGACAGAGGCTGACAAGTGGGAACACTCAGTCACCAGAAGGACTTGAGGGAGGCTTTGAAGAAGTCATTCCAGAGGTGGCAGATGCTTCGCCCCCAAACTCCTTCCCAGACCAGTGGGATTCTCTTTTTTTTTTGAGTTGAAATTGCACTCTTGTCGCCCAGGCTGGAGTGCAGCGGCACACTCATGGCCACCGCAGCCTCCATCTGGTGGACTTAGGCGATACTTCTGCCTCAGTCTTCAAAGTAGCTGGAACTACAGACGCACGCCACCACGTCTGGCTAGTTTTTGTGATTTATTGTAGAGACGAGGTCTTACCAAGTTGCCCAGGCTAGTCTCAAACCCCTTGGTTCAGGCAATCCTCTTGCCTCAGCTTCCCAAAGTGCTGGGATTACAGGCTGAGCCACCGTGCCCAGTTCAGTGGGATTCTCTTTAGCTCATCATGGATTTATTCTCTTGAAGATGAGCCGAAGGATGGAAGGAGAAACTGAGGCTCCTCAAAATTCTATCAACTCCCCAAATTCAACATGAGATACTTGCTGTATCTAGAGATTAAAAATATATAACTGGGGCTGGGGACAGCAGCTCACACCTGTAATCCCAGCACTTTGGGAAGCTGGGGTTGGAGGATCACTTGAGCCCAGGAGTTTGAGACCAGCCTGGGCAACATTAGCGAAACCCTGTCTCTACAAAAAAATTAAAAAATTAGCTGGGCATGGTGGCATGTGCCTGTAGTCTCAGCTAATCTGGAGGCTGTGGTGGAAGGATCGCCTGAGCCTAGGAGGTAAGGCTGTGGTAAACTGTGATCATACCACTGCACTCCAGCCTGGGCAACAGAGTGAAAACTCCCCCCATAGAAAACAAATGAATAGATGTACAACTGATACCCAAACAAACTGTCTTATTCTATTTCTATTTTCCGGTTGATTTTCAACAAAAATATTGGAATGTTTTCACACCCAGTGGGGGTGAAGAACCTTCTGGATTAGACTGAAAACCACAGGAGCTGGAAGAATGAAAGGGACAGCCAGGCTGGGGGTTCCCACGTTGCAGGATGTTGGAAGTGCCGGCCTGGGCCCTCCCTTCATTGCTGGCCTCTCTGGGGCCCGCCATGGATGCCTCCAGACTTCAAGTGCTACCCTGGAAACTTGACCGCTGACCCCCAGTGGGCCCTTCCCTGGTCCCCCCCGCCATGCCTCCCTGTTCCTTTTGCTCTCATTGCCAGACCTTCAGCTCTGGCTGTTTGTGACTTGCCGGTAGGTGAGCAACAATGTCACCTCGTGAGCAGGTGCCTACCCTCAAGGTGCCAGATTATGTAAAACCAATTAAGCTTCCTGCTTTTATCCCTCCAGCGAGTCGACTCTTCTGCATACTGATCGATTTATAATGGGGGTATCTGTATTTAGAGAAGAAATGTCAACGGCATCAGGGCCTCTGAATCATTCTTCCTGTTGCCCTGTTTCTGCGGGTGACACATTCCTTTCCTGCACTCGGTGCCCTACGCGGTGACATAGGACGGTTCTCATTCCGATGCGAGACAGCGACAGGATTCTTAAAATACATGCCTGGTGCAGAGACCCTGGGGGGCTGGGGTGGTGGCGGTGGAGCTGGCATCTGTCCTTCCTGGGTTTGGAGAGTGTGACTTTGGAGTCAGACACACCTTTGCCGAGGACTGCTCGTCCTTTTTTGAGCCAGACAAGCCCTTTGGACAGGCAGAGGCAGCGGGGTGGACGGGCTAGGAACCCGCTCTGGGGGTTTAACAGAGAGTTAACTTTCCAGCCAGCTATGATTTGTAAGAGCTTAAAAGTGGGAAAGAAAATCCTTTTCTTAGATTCAGCAGCTTTCACTAATCAACTGCATCTCTGGGTGTCACTGCTTGGCTGACTGCTGATATATTTTTTTTTCCCTCTGTCTCCTGTTCTATTAGGGGCCCTGGAGACCCGAGGCAGGGTTAGTCTTCCACAAAGAGAGGAGTCTGATCCCGGCATTCGGAGCACAAGAGCTTGTAAATCAAACTGTTAGCTTAATAGCTTGGGCCATTATTCTAAAGCAGTGGGGCTGAAACCAAAGCCAAATGAAAATATAGTCAATTTGTTCATACTTTAGTGACTGAACGACTATGTAATGTTGGCGGGTATCGGCGGCATAGAGACAAGAGAGTGGAGAGTATATGTGTGTAGGGGGAGTGGAGACCCCGAAATGCTCTGGCAAACCCCCATCTCAAAGGGATGTTGGGTCCTCAATTTATAACATGGACTTGGCCAGAAAGATCCAGACTCCAGAAGTCAGCAGCCTTCGCTGACCTTCATGCCTGACGGAATGTGAGAAACCTGGCTTGGCCAGCAGCATGTGAGCACATCGTGAGACATCAGGAAGAACTGAGATCATTGGAGGAGGCGGGTGGCGTTGAACACTGGGAAGAACACCTGGGGAAGAAGGCAGAATCTCCATCCTTTAAAAGCATTCTTAAAAATAGCCTCACGGGTTTGGTGAAAGTTTTAGGTTCTCAGTGCAGAAATTCAAGCAATACAGGCAAGAGCATTGGAGAAAGTAAAATTAGCCTCAGCCTCACCCCCCGCCCCCCAAATATCACCATGGCCACCATCTGGGGACCTTCCTTCCAGATGTCTGTGTCCGATCTGCAGACACGTAGACAGGTGCATGGGTGCCTCTCTCAGAGCCTCTCTCTCTCACAGGCTTTTTTGCCCAACAATGTATTATTCAAGTGTCAATGAGTACAGATCAAAGCCATTTTCTTTTTTGTGACAAGGTCTCACTCTGTCACCCAGGCTGGAGTACAGTGGTACCATCACAGCTCATCGCAGCCTCGACCTCCTGGGCTCTAGCAATCCTCCTGCCTCAGTCTCCCAAATAGCTGGGACTAGCACAGCCAGCTAATTTTTTTTTTTCTTTTTGTAGAGATGAGGTCTTGCTATACTGCCTAAGCTGGTCTCAAACTCCTGGGCTTAAGCAATCCTCCCTCCTTAACCTCCTAAGTGCTGGGATTACAGGCATGAGCCACTGTGCCCGGCCCAAAGCCATGGCTTTTAACAGCTGTATAATATCTCACTGTCTAAATCTCCCAGCGTGTCTTTGGCAACATCCGGTCTTTCACCACTGTCATCGCCCTTAAGTGTTTGGGAGCACTTGTCCCTTGGTCTTTGGGCAGAAGGACCATCTGCCTTTCATGGCTTCCAGATGCTTAGGTGACCGGAGACCGTGAGGTTCAGACCATGTCACTGTTGAGACCCAAAGGGCTGCTGTTAACACTCACACCTCTCAGTGGGACCCCAGGGAGGGTCTGGGCATGTAGGGGGTATCTGGACGCTGCCTGGGAAGAGCACTGAGGTTTCTACAAAAGGCACATGACCAGGTGGTCTGGCCCATGCCAGGATCGTGTTTAATGGGGTTATCATTATGGAAATCGTCCCCACCCCCCAAACTTGGGGCCGTCAAATAAAGATTGATGTCTCCGATCATTTCAGGTTGTGGACATTGGACACTTGGGAGTGGAGTTTCTCCAATCTTCCCTGTCCAGCCATCCACCCATGCAGTGATTTGTCCATCTGTCTGTTCACCCACCTCACTCCATGCTAGCAGCCAGCAGCCCCCAAGTAGCAGGAATAACCTGAATCAGGCTCATTCACCACCATATCATCAGTTCTTCTTTTTTTTGAGATGGAGTCTCACTCTGGGGTTGCCCAGACTGGAGTGCAGTGGCCGCTCCCGGCCACCACAGCCTCGACCCGCTGGGCTCCAGCGATCCTTCTGCCTCAGCCTTCCAAGTAGCTGAAATTACAGGCGTGCGCTACCATGCCTGGCTGATTTTTTGATTTATTGTAGAGATGAGGTCTCGCCAAGTTGCCCGGGCAATCCACTCACCTCGGCCTCCCAAAGTGCTGGGATTACAGGCTGAGCTACCGAGCCTGGCTCATATCATCAGTTCTGACAGCAGGGCCTGGCACCAAAGTGCTCATGGGAAAGATCTGTGTGTGAGTGAATGAGCGAATGATCTCCACAACCATCTGCATGGCAGCTGCCATTTACAGGCAGGCGGCGTGGGCCAGGTGCTCCGTTCAACATGATTCACACGTGTTCTCATCAAATCCTCCCAGCATCCCTGCCAGGGAGCATCGATGGCCCATTTCACAGAAGAGGAAGTCAGTCTTGGGTAAAACCACTTGACGGGGAGTGACATGGTCACCGTTTGAGCCCAGGCTGGCCAACCCTAGAGTCACACACACACACACACACACATAGACTTACTATACTGCTGTCCCTGTTGGCCTTGGTCTGTGCCCTGCAGACCCCAGCACGCTTTGCCAAAGGGCAGGAGGGAGCCCTATGCCCCTGGGGCACAGAGAGTATTGGCCCTAAGCCCAGAGATCCCTCTGCTTAGGGATGGGAGACAGTGAGCCCATGTCCCATCCCCAACCTGGGAACGCGAGAAAGAGTCTGAGCTGCCCCTACCAGTTCACTCTGGATTTGGGATCTGCATGTCCAAGAGCCCACGCCCCCTCCCACACAACTCCTTGTCCAGTCAACTTGGAATCACACACACACACACACACACACACACACACACACACACACACACACGGCATCTTGGATTGGAAGGGACCCTTAAGAACTAGTCGTGCCCTCATTTTCAGATGAGGAAACTGAGGCCTGGAGAGCCCAGGCCTCTCCACTGGGCCAGCACAGCACAAATGCCCCTGCAGGAAGGACCCGTGCTGGCTGCAGGCTTACCGCCTCCCGGGCATCGGCCACAGGTGGCAGTTGCTGGTGGCACAGACCAGCAGGAAGCGCAGGCCCCGCAAGTGGCCCTCATCATGCCGGGGTGGGGGTCTCGGCAGCCCCTCTGGCAGGGCAGCCCCCTCGTGGCTGGCTGTGTCGGTGCAGAAAGCCGCGCCCTGCCTGCTGCTTTTCCGTGTGAAAGGTGTTTAATTATTTCTGACAGAGTTCAGCCTCGACATCTGTTCATGAGCTGGGAGAGTCCATTTAGGTTATCCATCACCGTGACAGGTTCAACTTTTTTGGAAGCGTTTTTCCCTTCATAATGGGGCCGGGGTGGGGGCGGCAGATCGGTGGCAACACGAGGCACAGACAAAGACCCTCCTGGGGCCTTGCACACGACAGACACTGCAGACAGCAGGTCCGTCGGGGGAGGAGCGACCCTGGCCGCTGGCCCAGGTTTCTGAGTTAGACCCGGGCGGCGGCTGTGAGGGGTGGTGGGTGCCTGGGCACTTGGGCTGGGAAGGGGAGGGGGGCGGTTCCATCAGGGCCGTGAAAGGCTTTTAGATTCTTCTGTCTTGGCCGGGCGTGGCTGGGCTCTTGCCTGTAATCACGGCACTTTGGGAGGCTGAGGCATGAGGATTGCATAAGTCTGGGAGTTTGAGACCAGCCTGGGTGACATAGCGAGACTTCATCTCTACAAAAAAAATCAAAAATATTAGCTGGGCATGGTGATGCATGCCTGTAGTCCTACTTACTGGGGAGGCTGAGGCAGGAGGATTGCTTGAGCCCAGGAGGTCAAGGCTGCAATAAGCCCTGATCATGTCACTGCGCTCCAGCCTGAGTGACAGAGTAAGACTCTGACAAAAAATAAATAAACATTGAAAAAATAAATAAATGTTTCCATCATTCTGAGTTGTACTTTTGGTCATTCTTTCAATCACTCACTCATTTATTCCACAGGCACTTACTGACCCCCTGTTCTTACCAGGCAGACACCCTGCTGGGCTCTGGGGATAAGGTGGAGGACCGACAGGCATGGTCCTTGTGGGCTCACATTTTACTGGGAAGATGAAAAAATTGCCCAGTTAGTTAATTAATTGCAAAGTTGGTAAGTGCTACCCAGGGGGAGAAAGGTGGTGAGGGGGCCCCTGTGGGATAGGACCTGGAGAAGAAAGGAGTCCTCGGGAGGCCTCGGGGCTATGTGGTCCCAGGTTGGACCCAGGGTCCACTTCTTGCCTCTCTGAGGCACAGTTTTCACAGTAGTAGAATGGGGACATGTTGTCTACGAGACAATGCACATTCAGCACTTGTCATATAGTGAGGGCTCAATAAATACTTTTTTTTTTTGAGTTGGGGTCTCACTCTGTGGCCCAGGCTGGAATGCAGTGGGACAATCATGGCTTACCACAGCCTCGACCTCCTGGGCTCAGGCAATCCTCCTGTCTCAGCCTCCCTTGTAGTTAACTACTGATGCATACCACCATGCCCGGCTAATTTTTTTTTTTTTTTTAGAGATTAGGTCTCGCTATGTTGTCCAGGCTGGTCTCCAACTCCTGGGCTCAAGCAATCCTTCCACCTCAGTCTTCCAAAGTGCTGGGATTATAGGCCTGAGCCGTCATACCTGGCTACAATAAATACTTTTTGATCGTGTTACTTCCTGAGAGGGAGGAGACTGAGGGTGATATCCATAAAGGTAGGTATTCCCCTTGACTTCAGGTTTCTGGCTGATGGGGTGGGGTGACAGCCTACAGCTTTAACTCCCAGAATCCCATGAACAGTCAGTCTCACAAAGCAGGCCTGAGCCCGGGAGGTGGAAGCCGCGGTGAGCTGTTATCATGCCACTGCACTCCAGCCTGGGCGACAGAGTGAGACCTCAACTCAAAAAAGGAAGGAAGGAAGGAAGGAGAGAAAGAAGGAAAGAAGGAAAGGATGAACAACACCCAATAGATACTGGGGCTTGCATTTTTATTCTCTTTCTGATTCTTTCTGTGGCACAATACAGAGCATGTACCAGTGTCTTGGCCTAGGCCCTCGTGGGGTGAGAAAGTCACCCTCCCTCCCTGCCTCTCATCTGTACCTTCAAGGCAGGATGCTTGTTCTGAGGATGGAAGAAGTATTAATAATACACATAAATGACTTTGCATGGTGCCTGGCACCAAATAAAAGGTCATCACGACAGACTTGCTACTGTTCAGAATAGTATTTTAAAACAACAGTCTAAAATGGGGAAGGCCCATGGCCAGCTGAGACAAATTCCTTCTTTTTTTTTTTTTTTTTTTTTAATAATGGTAGAAAAATTTAAAACCGGCCGGGGTATAGTTAAATTATAAAAGCTCACAACAGCCAAAACCAACAGGGT
>CAUYQG010111750.1:0-31504 GCA_963574415.1 Tarsius wallacei | reverse complement strand
GCCCGGCTAATTTTTTGATTTATTGTAGAGATGAGGTCTCGCTTGCCCAGGCGGGTCTCGAACCCACGGGCTCAGGCAATCCACTCACCTCAGCCTCCCAAAGGCGCGGGATTACAGGCTGAGCCACCGAGCCCGGCTCAGAAACATTTTATCAGACTTTGTATCCTTACTTCCTGGCACTCTACTCATTAAACACTTATTAAAACCCAAGAAACAAAACATCTCTCTCTTAGTTATGTTCTGCTTAAGTGGCTGAGTATACTTCAGAGATCTCCTCTATGCTTACAAAGACTTATGCTTACATAGACTTAATCACCTGCAAATTACCTACTGAGAATCTGGCCCTATTTCATCATCCATGTAACGTAGAAAGTGATTTTTGCCTCCTAGTATCTATCTGTCTGCCTAACTATTTAATCTATTACCCATGAACAGACTGGCACCCACTTATTATTAAAATTTTTAATTTAAAAAATAAAGTCCATTAATTCCAGAGTGTATCGGGTGTTTCCCACATGCCAGGCACTGTACTACATGCTGGCATAAAGGTGAATAACAGGTTTGGTCCCTACTCTCCTCCCTATGGCTTACAGTTCCCTCAGCCCCTTACTGTTAACAGTCTCTAGCCTTTATCTCTGTACACACAAACATATATTTGTATTTGTATGCCATTTTGCAAAGAAAGCAAAAACAAAACAAAACAAAAAACCCCCCACAAAACAGCAACAACAAAACACGTGCTTTCTTTCCAAAAGGGTATGCTTACCTAAGTAAGTTATGGGAAACAATTACAGTGAGGCTGTGTAATGCAATAATTAGTTATGTTAAGATTTTGACAGAGGGCTGGATGTGGTGGCTCATGCCTATAATCCCAGCACTTTGGCAGTGAGAGGACTGCTTGAGCCCTCAGGTTCGAGACCAGCCTGGGCAACTTGGTGAGACCTCTTCTCTACAATAAATCAAGAAAAATGAGCCAAGTGTGGTGGCACATGCCTGAAGTTCCTGCTGCTTGGAAGGCTGTGAGCGTGCCACTACACCCCAGCCTGGGGAACAGAGTGAGACTCTGACTCCAAAAGATTATGACAGATATTTACAATGCTAAAACAACATAGTGTTGTAACTGTCCATCAACAAAACTCAACAAATTGAGAGCTGGGCAAGGATGTGTATGAGTATGAGTATGTTGGGACACGTGGGGGGTGGGGCGGTGGCACATCTTTTGAGCTAATGGGATATTTGTACATAGGCAGACAGAAGGGAGCAAGGCATGCTCTGAGACTGTTGGGTTCTGTATTAATGACAGGGATGGGAAGTCACGAGATACTCAAAGGGTAAGGAGACGTCTAAATGGAGGTGTCCAGTAAGTGAATGGATAAATGAACCTTGAATTCTGGAGAAAGATCTGGAAGTCACAAGCATACAGAGGAAATCTGAAGCCATGACTTTTGATGACATTTCTCTCCATGGGAATGAAAAGAGAGCCTAGGACGGAAGCCACAAGCATCAAAACTGAGTCAAACAAACAGCAGGCCACGGCAGACTGGAAAAAAACGGCTTTGAGAAGCAGTAGGAAAACCAGAATTTCACTGACACCAGGGGTTGATAGCAACTCAAGAAACCTATCGCTCATTTTTTCCAGTACATTTAACCTTGTGCTGTCTACAACTCATTAATGAGTCAAGGTAAATGCATTAAGGTTGTATACCTGAGGGTCATCATCTTCCATATCATTGAAGTCTGTCTGGGTCTTTAACAACAGCTGCATCACATCTGATGCATCTTGCATGAACTAGAGGAAAATATGTGAAAAAACCAACACCAACATTACTTATGTATTTTGGGTCAAAGACACTTGCTGATATCTAATTTCGTTTCCCATGTAGTAACAAAATGTTTCCAAAAAATGTATACAATATTTTCTGCATGGGCTATAACCGTCACAGATAAAACTATTATACTAAAAGCTCTCATTTATAATGCAACAGACTTACTGTTCTTTCTAGAAAAATTTATTTTTCCACTTAAGGTCAAAGTGAATTGCAGTATAAAGATATTTCTAGGGCCAGGTGCAGTGGCTGATGCCTGTAATTCCAATGCTTTGGGAGGCCAAGGTGAGAGGATCGCTTGAGCCTAGGAGTTCCATACCAGCCTAGGCAACACAGTGAGACCCCGTCTCTACAAAAAAAAAAGGTTGAGGCAGAAGGATCGCCTGAGCCCAGGAAATTGAGGCTACGTGTAGCCATGACTATGTGATCATGCCACTGTAGTCCAGCCTGGGTGAGAAAGTGAGGCCCCAACTCAAAAGAGACATTTCTGATGGTATTAGGTATTGGTTTAGGGTTTATGTAGTATTTTTCAAGCAGTAAAATTGAATTCAAATCTATAAAGAAAATTCTAGATTGCTCCATAAAATTCACTGCAGAGATTTTGTATAGGATTTTCATTTAACTCTGTGCAGTTCTAGTAATCTCCATGGTATAATCAGACAGTGTCTCAACAATATCTGGAAACCATATAAAAGCCAGATATATTGAGTATGGAACACAGAAATGCTTTATTGGTATAAAGCACACCGATTTTATATAATTGGTCAACGTGGTTAGTGTCCCACAGAAAACAGCTTAAAAGTTAATAATGATACTCATTTGGGAGAGAGGAGACAGAGATTCCATGCTGACAGTTCTGTGGGTCAGAGTGTCAGGGGTCAGTGGTTAGTAATTTGATGCATTTTACATTGATAGGAATTAACGTATTAATAGACATGTTTCCAAACACACGCTGAAAAGGAACTATACATGAACACTGAGCTCCACATGACTCCCACGAGATATATTGTATGTGTGGTCAGGAAAGGGGGTGGTATCAAGAACCCAACTGAATTAAGAAGAGATCTTAATATTAACAATGAAAAAATGAAGACAATAATTTATTTACGTATCAGACAGGAACAATGTGAAAGGGTAAAATGAAGGAAAAAAACCCAAGCACCTGGAAAACAATTTATCAGAAGTAAAAAAATCCTACAGTACTTTTAATGCCTCCGTGGCCAAATTACGTATAGTAAATTTAACACAAGTCACTTACTTTTTCCTTCCCAACAGCCAGACCAATGAGGCTGATGCATTCAATAGTTTTTCCTCTCAAGAGTCTGAGTTCCTTTTGAACCGCATTCTCAACAATGTGCTTCAGTGATGGCATAAATAAATCATAGTAGGGGACAAATTTTTCTTCTGCAGTATCCGCAACGGATGCAATGGATGTCACAACTTGTTCCAAAACTAACTTGGTGCCTTTCTGAACCAACTAAAAGGGAGAACACACAAATTCCTAAATGAAAAGCCGAAATATTTAAATTGACTACTCCCTTCAAATTCCTGAATGATTTTCTAGTAAGCTGAAATCACCTCTAGAAGCCAGAAGCAGGGACTATATATGTTTTGGAGAAAATTTCTAGAAAAAGAATCCATGTTGAACCACTTATGTGAGATACTCTTTCTTCTGTTAACATAGCACCCCAGTATCTCTTATTCATTTCTGCTTTATCTCAAAGCATAGCTGATTCTTGAATATAAATACGATTCTTCTTACATCTTCTGTGTCCATCAAGCTTAATGTCTACCTTTCATACTCATGCTTTCTTCACCGATTTCCACCACTTACTACATTTTGTGCTGTCCTACCCTGTCATGGAGAAAATTTCCGTTTTGGTCCCTTTCTTTTAGCTTCTACCCAACTCCTTCCAGAAGATCCCACCAAGGAACCCTGCTGCCCCCTCCAGCATGTTTCCTCATCTTGGTGATGACTCTTTTCTCTCCATCAAAAACCTACACTGTTCTCTGGCCTGGCTAATAACACATGTTTTCTAGGTGTCTGCAGCTGGGCCCATGCTGTTACCTGGCAATATTTTAAAGTAATTCCTTACTATGTTGCACACGGTGGTTCATGCCTGTAATACCAGTACTTTGGGAGGCAGAGGTGAGAGGGTTGCCTGGGTCCAGGGGCTTGAGACCAGCCCGGGCAACCTGGTGAGACCTTATCTCTACAATAAATCAAAGAATTAGCCGGGTGTGGTGGCATGTGCCTGAAGTTGCAGCTACTTGGAAGGCTGAGGCAGGAGGATCACCTGAGCCCAGCAGGTTGAGGCTGCAGTGGCCATGAGCATGCCACTGCTCTCCAGTCTAGGTGACAGAGTGAGACTCCAACTCAAATAAATAAATAAATAAATAAATGATTTCTGATTCTGACGCATAGCAGACCCAGTAACTACTCCAGATTTTTTTCATTCCCATCATCAACTACAACCACACGCTCAGGAGAGCTCTTCGCCTTGCATTACAAATGCTGCCATGTCTTAAAGAAATTATCCTATTCCCGTCTGCATCTCAACATCTGCCCCATGTTTAATGTCTTGGCTGTGCCGCTGATCTCAGAGGAATGTCTTTCCTCCTATGCTAGGCTACCTTCTCTTCGTACAACTCCCGCTCAGACACTGTCCTCCTCTCATCCCATCTCAGCAACTCCTTCCATCTTAAAAAAATCCACATGGTGGCCCCCTGGGAAAAGGGTAGGGAGAGAGAGGATCTTACCCCACAGCCATCTATCCAAAGTCATGTTGGATCCATCGATTCCTGATTTAACCAATCCACCTATCTGCCTTTAACTTGGATACACCCCTGCCTGTCTTCACATGCACGAATGTTTCCCATACGTTTTCAGTCTGCCATCACCAGACACTGAACACTTTGTCCTCTCTTTGAAATTCTTTCTCTGGCTTCAGAGACACTGCACTTGTTTTTCTCCTAGCTCTCAGATCAATCACCAGTGCTATGCAAACTGTGGCTTGTGAACTGTTTGTTACTAGTCCGTAATAAGTGTAGGAATTGAGTGTTAGAAACTTTTATAGAAATCTGACAGTGAGCTCATGTCTGTTGAATCCAATACTTTAAAAAAGTCTTTTGTTTTATATGCTGTTAACTTTCATTTCATTTTTATAGTAGCAACTCATTTTCATTGTATTTGACAAAAAAACCCACCAAAAACCCAAGCTTCAATCCTTGCTTTTCTTATCTACATACATCTTTCTCATACACTACTGTACTAATATCACTCAGTTATTTTCAGGTTGCATCCCTTACTTAAGTTGTACCTATAAACCATTTTCTACTTGGACAGTCAGCCCATATTTAAAATTCAACACACTTAAAGCAAAAATGTTGTTCACTACATCTTTGTTTCTGTCACCCTGGTGAGAAGAATGGTCAACATTTTTTTACCTGCTTCATTTTCATCTTTTTAAATTCAAATGGGCAAAAACAAACTGTTGATGCTTCCTGTGAAGTGTCTCTAGAACCACCTCTTTCCCTTATTTCCACTACTACCATCTACATTGCCTGGACAATGACAGTATGACAGTCTTGCGGTCCTGCCATACCTCTTCTCCCTTTTTGTTTATTCCTCACAATGCTACCACACTCACTTCCTACAATTATTATTAGTATTATTATTATTTTTGAGTTGGAGTCTCACTCTGTCGCCCAGACTGGAATGCAGTGGCCACTCCCGGCTACCACAGCCTCAACGTGCTGGGGTCTGGCGATCCTTTCGCCTCAGCCTTCCAAGTAGCTGGAACTATAGGCGCACGCTACCATGCCCGGCTAATTTTTTTGATTTATTGTTGAGATGAGGTCTCGCCAAGTTGCCCAGGCAGGTCTCGAACCTGTGGGCTCAGGCAATTCACTCACCTCGGCCTCCCAAAGTGCGGGATTACAGGCTGAGCCACCGAGCCCAGCCTCCTACAATTATTTTATCACTTCCTACAGCCCTTAGGAACACAGAATGGTTCTTCCAAGTTTAAGAATTCAAAAGCTACTCTAACTTGTTTTCAAGGCAATTCATGCACTCATTTTACCTAACCATTAGGCTGTAGCTTTCCCAATTTCAACTACTGGCCTGGGCTCTGGCCAAGCCTGAATTATTCTACTCATTATTTTATAGCTTAGAATGCCTTCCTGTCTTTAACTTGCTCTTCTTTATGGTCAAGCTGAAAGCCCCTCTTTTTCCAGTTCTTACCCATCAAATCAACCCAAATTTATCTGTAAACAGAAGGCTTAAAGCTTACCTCTTGAAGCTTAAGTACCATAATGGAATGCAGATGTTTCACCAAATTGTCTAAGTATGGAATAAGGAGCGACTTGGGGCAGTCTTCAGTGAAGTTAATGAGAGCAGCAGCTGCATGGGCCTGTACCCGTTGATTGCCTTGGTCTTCCATGGTCTGCAGCAGAGCCGCAATCACCTGTGAAATGAACCAAGTAGGCACAAGTGCTGAAATGCCCATCCCTCCTTCTGAAGTCTGAGTTGAGTGTCTGAGGACTTGCTTTTTACCTTCTCATGAAATTTCTTTTGGAAACCAGGAGCAAAATCTGTAGCCATCTGTCCCACAGCATTACAGGCTGCATATCTTACTCTTGGATGCTGGAATATATTTCCTTGTATTAAAATAGGCAATAGGTTCCCACGTGAAACAATGGTAATAACTATGAATCAAATATATCCCGGTACTTACAGGATCCTGAAGGAAAAGCAAAACAAAATTTACTATCTCATTGAGAATTCCTTCCATTTGCTGGTGGCACCCTTCACCAATAGCAGATAAGGCCATCAATCCTGCATGTCGGTATTTCCAGTCAGCTACAGAAAAGAATTTCACATGAAAGAATAGTAGTTAGACACTATAAATATGTCAGTCTGATAGTAAGAAGTGTAAAAAAGTTCTCCTTATTTAGAAAAGAATAACAAAACTTTTTTGGGAAAGGGTATTCTGAATATATGTATACACATCTATTATACATACATAAATTTACCCAACTTTTTATATACTTATCAACTAGAAAAATGAACTGACTAAACGATTTCTTTTTTTTTTTTTTTGAGTCAGAGTCTCACTCTGTCACCCACCCAGGCTGAAATGCAGTGGTACGCTCATGGCCACTGCAGCCTGGACCTACTGAGCTCAGGCGATCCTTTTGCCCCAGTCTTCCAAGTAGCTGGAACCAGGCATGCGCCACCATGCCCGGCTAATTTTTTGATTCGTTGCAGAGATGAGGTCCTGCCATGTTGCTCAGGCTGGTCTCGAACCCTTGAGCTCAGGCAATCCTCTTGCCTCTGCCTCCCAAGGTGCTGGCATTATGTGAGCTATCAAGCCCAGCTGACTGAACTATTTCTTTGAAAAAAGTGCTTGGTCCGAGACCAGCCTGAGCTACATGGTGAGACTTCGTCTTTACAATGAATCAAAAAATTAGCTGGGTGTGGTGGCGCATGCCAGTGTTTCCAGCTACTTGAAGGCCGAGGCGGAAGAATCGCCTGAGTTCAGCAGGGCGAGGCTGTGATGGATATGAGTGTGTCACTGCACTCCAGCTTGAGCGAGAGAGACGGACTCAAACAAAACAAGGCAAAAAAGAAACAAAATAGAAAGAGTAGAAAGAGTGGTTATGTCATACAAACATTTCTATTCTGAGGGTTAAATGACAATATGAATGTAAACGGCTTATCAGTATTTATATTAACTACTTAAGAGACTTTCTCCTAAAATTTACTATAAGCAATAAATACCTGGATACATTACTGTGTTTACTGAATATAAATTTACTGATTCCAATGGCCCCACTTCCTTAAAAAGAAAAAAAGTCAAGCTGGGAATGCCGGTTCACGCCTGTAATCCCAGCACTTTGGGAGGCAGAGGTGAGAGGTCTGCCTGAGCCCAGGGGGCTCAAGACCAGCCTGGGCAACTTGGTGAGACCCTGCCTCTACAATTAAAACAAAAAAAAATTAGCTGGGAATGGTAACATGTGTCTGTAGTTCCAGTTACTTGGAAGGCTAAGGTGATAGGATCACCTGAGCCCTGCAGTTCAAAGCTGCAGTGGCCCTGAGCGTGCCACTGTACTACAGCTTGGGCAACAGATAGACTCCAACTCAAAAAAAAAAAAAGTGAAGGAGAAATGATGGGGTTTTTAAAGAATTTTTATTTAATAATATGGTAAATGAATATGGATGAACCTTATTTGTATTCTAATAAATAAAGTAATAATTGCTACTTGCTAAGAATACTAGTTAAGCAATGTCCATTTTACTAGACTTCATATCCTATTCTAAAATATAAGTTTCCTCTTATTTCTAAGTATTTCTATTTACTATATTATAGTAATACAGACTGCTTCAAATTCCTTGTGAAACTAAGCAAGATATACATAAACATATAAGGCCATGGTCTGTGTAGCAATGGTCTCAAAGAGGGCCCTGTCGACCTGGGATTCCCTGTGGTCTTTTCAGATGGTCCACTAGGTCAAAGTATTCTCATCATCATCATCATAATAATAATAATAATATTCTGGCTGGGCATGGTGGCTCATGCCTGTAATCCCAGCACTTTTAGGAGATCAAGGCGGGAGGAGAGCATGAGGCCAGGAGTTTGAGATCAGCCTGGACGATATAGCAGACCTCATCTCTACAAAAACATTAAAAAAAAATTAGTTGGGTATGGTGGCGCACACCTATAGTCCCAGCTACTCAGGAGGCAACTCAGGAGGATCACTTGAGCCCAGGCGGCTGAGGCTGCAGTGAGCTGTAATTGTCCACTACTCGAGCCTGCATAAGAATGACCCTGCTCAGTTAATAAATAAAATATTCCATCACTCTCATTTTGAGGATAAAACAAAGTATCCCAGAGATTACAACATGTGTACAATCCCAAGACTGACTGCAGAAGTAGATATAAGAGTTTAGCTGTTTATATTATAAAAATGCAAAAATGTCATTTTTACTAGCTTTGTTTTAGAAAACAATCTTCATAAAAATGATATTCTGCTAATGTGTTTATTTTTGTTACTTATAAATCTTTGTTTTCATTTCTATTATAATAAGCATTGACATAACCACCCACATAAAGAACTATGGGATACCCAGTAACTTTTACAAGTATAAAGAAGACCTGAGACCAGAACGTTTGAGAACTGCTGGCATAAGGAACTAAGTTATAGAAAAATCCTAAAATTGAATCACACTTAATTTTCACTTTGGAGAGTCAAACACCCATGTAAAGTAACAAATTCTATAATAAAGAATTTCTGAATAATTCCCAATATTGCTGTCAAGTATTAAAACTTTATTATTATTATTGTAGAGACAGGTTCTCACTATGTAGCCCAGGCTGGCCTTGAGCTCCAGGCCTTAAGTGATCCTCTCATTTTGGCCTCCCAAAGTGCTGGAATTACTGGCATGAGCTTCAATGTGGGACCAAAAACTTCATTACTATTTATAATAACATACTATACTATATGTTTATAATTGGTTTTCTTACTCGACCTACTATTAAGTCACAGTTTCTCAACTTTGGAATAATCCTAGGAAACCAGTATTACTAATATTTGATACTAAACTTTGCATATTGGACTTGATGATTTAAAGACGAAATGCAATATACATATATCGATAAAGAAAGATGTTCACATTTGGTTTGGAGAGAAAAAAAGACATGCCTCATAGAGTCCCAGTGTGCAGAGTTCTTGGCAGCAGGTCCAGCATAATGTGATGGTAAGGGTAGGGGGAATATAGGAATAGTTGTCCTTTGAATTTAGATTTTTAAAACGTTACTTTTTATTATTCAAAGCAAAAATAATAAAACTATTTTTAAAAATAGACTGGGAGCGTATGTTAGGTTTCTTAGAGTAAAAGGTCATATTCAGTGGGGCAAAAACTAGAGAATGTTTTAGGCAAAAATTATTATTCAAATAATTCCCCCAATGACATTACTAGTTAAAACTAACTATTATTTATTTACAAACTAGGAATTCTGTAACATTACCATTGTTAAGTGTCTTTCATATATATTTGATACATCTTTGGATCCTAATCCCCAGTCTGAGTGCAGGGCAAGTATCATTTTCTTACTTTGCAGACAAAGGCACAAGAGACTTACTGAAAATCATACATTTAGCAACAAACAATTCTTTATTAAGAGTTCATTGCCATATTTTAAAAGCCTTTCACACGCATTGAGTGTAGCAGTCAAATTTTTTAACTTCAAATCACAACCACAGTCACAACAAATTTACTGGAAGAGCAGTGCGAATTGACTGAGAGACCGGGATAGCTGGCTGACCCTGTGTCATCTTTCAATGTCTCTGGGTTTCACTTTCCTCATCTTAAAAATGGAAAAGCTAGATTTATTCTTTCTAGTAGCTCTTGTAGGTGAAACACTCTGTGATGCTGTGTCTGTCCCTTTAGACAAAGACCCTCACAAAAAGTTTCAGGGGAGAAAAAAGGAAAACTATTTGAGATTCAGATGTAAAAAAAATCACACCATTTTTTAAAAAGGGATAATGGCTACAGTTCTCCATAATTCACTTTCATTTGAACCTGGTGTTGTGTTATTCCATTTTATCAATACAACTTTAAGAGCCTATCAATGGCTTGACCCTCGTATCTCCCTTGTAATCTATTCTATAGATATATTCATAAAAAACAGAATTTCCGTAAGAGTGTTTGCATTATGTATAACCAACAAAAACGATTAGTATTTAATGGGGATTGTGGAATGCTGTGCGGCTGTTAAAAACATGAGGCAGGCTGTTGTGTGGTGATATGATGAAGAGCTGTGGAGAAGTTTAGCAAGTATGGTGTCCATAAGGTATAATCACAAAGAACTGTTCATATACATAAATGATGTCAGAGAAGTCTCAGAGAATTGTTAAGTGTTAATGTAAATATGAATTAAAGGACTTGTAATTTATATAACTCTGTACTTTAATTTTTGAATTTTATTGTTAAAAAAAGATAAAACATATACAACAATAAGTTTTGGTACTGATATAAACTATAGGAACAAAAGCTGACAACTGACCAAATATTTGTTAGGGAAACATTAGTAGAAATACAGAAGTGGCTTCTCTTTTAATAACAACTAGATAGAATTTAAGTAAGACTATATGAATCTAACATGCTAAAATTGTACAAATAAATAATAGTATCATATTCAAATTCAAATATAAATATTTCTGTCTAGGGAATAAATCTATACATTTTCTTTAGAATTTCTAATTTTGTCCTATATTGAAGCCAATTCTGTGTGGCCGAAGATTTTTAAATATTATCAGTAGTGATGACAACATTCTTTAGCATAAGATTGAATGGTTCTTAAGATGACTAAATAGAATTTTATCAGTAAAATGTAAGAATTACATTAACTATAGATTGTAAAAAAGCAAAGATCAATTTTTTAGCACAGTCTAAACATATAATACAGTTTAAGATTTAGAAAGCCACATTTCACTATTCTAGCATTTGAAGGACAAAGCTTACGATTCTGAAGCATTTGCATAATATGTTCCTTGATCATCGGCAGAACCAGCTTTCCACCAAGTCCACAAGCCATTCGGTCTAAAGCACTCTCACCAGCAACTGCATTGCTGAACACACAAACAAAATAATGTATTCAACATATTCGAAATACGTAAGAAATGGTATACTGTACAGACATATTTCTAAACCATGGTTATTAAAAGTAGGATTAGGCCAGATGCAGTGGCTCACGCCTATAATCCCGACACTTTGGGAGGCTGAGGTGAAAGGACTGCCCGAGCCTAGGGGTTCCAGACCAAACTGGGCAACCTGATGAGATCTTGTCCCTACAATAAATAAAAAAATCAGCTGGGTGTGGTGGCGCATGCCAGTAGTTCCAGCTACTTGGAAGGTTGAGGCGGAAGGATTGCCTGAGCCCAGCAGGTTGAGGCTGCGGTGGCCGTGAGCATGCCAGTGCCCTCCAGCCTGGGCGACAAAGTGAGATTTCAATTAAAAAAAAAAAGTAGGATTAAGAAAGAATTCAAGCAATCTTTATATGTGGTATTGAAGCTGTGGGTTAAAAATACTACAGTAATCAAAAAAGAGGTAAATAAAATTTTTTTTTTAGTTGGAGTCTCACTCTGTCGCCCAGGCTTGAGTGTAGTAGCACACTTATGGCCACCCTAGCATTGACTCGCTGGGCTCAGGCAATCCTTCTGCCTCAGCCTTCCAAGTAGCCAGAACTACAGGTGTGTGCTACCACACCTAGCTAATTTTTTGATTTATTGTAGAGATGAGGACTCTTCAAGAAGCCCAGGCTGGCCTTGAACCGATGGGCTCAGGCAATCCTCTCAACTCGGCCTCCCTAAGTGCTGGGATTACAGGCTTGAGCCACGGTGCCTTGGCCAAATAAAAATTGTTAACACGATCGATCCACCATAGTTTTAAAAAGTCTTGTGTCTGAATCTTAATTTTCAAAAACGCCTCATCCTCACCTCACTGGCTGAAAACTATTCTTAAGAAATAGCTTCTGAAGCCAGGCATGGTGGCTCATGCCTATAATCCCAGCACTTTGGGAGGCTGATGTGAGAGGACTGCCTGAGCCCAGAGTTTGAGATGAGCCTGGAAAACATGGTGAGACCTTGTCTTCACAACAAAAAAATTATCCGAGCATGGTGGTGCATGCCTATAGTTCCAGCTACTTGGAGGGCTGAGGCGGAAAGATCCCCTGAGCCCAGTGGGTGGAGGCTGAGGTAGCTGTGAGCATGCCACTGCACTCCAGCCTGGGTGATAGTGAGACTCTGTCTCAAAAAAAAAAAAAAAAAAAAATCTTCTGAAACTTTCAAGACACAGGGCTTCACAGCAGAATGCTGATGAACAGGACCTTGTATATTTCATTTCCTATGAATATATCCTTTAAACTTATAAACAGAACACGGAAAACTGAAAAGGGTGCTGAGAATGTATACGATTTTCCCTTCTCACTGGGCAACTATTCACCTCTAAAGGCGTGCAAACAGCATTGCCAAAAACTATATGGAGGTGTTTTCACCAAAAACTGAAAACATTTGATTGTAAAAGCATGTGCACATTTATTCTGGCTTGGAACTACAAGATTAGTAGAGTTTGTAATGTGCATAAATAATCTTTAACTGCTCTGTGAGGACAATACTATAAAAAAAATAAAGCCATAAAGGATTGTTAGGTCAGGTTTTTAGACTTAAAACCTCATCTTGAAAATATAGTTATGCACTGTTTATTCACAGATAAGAAAAATCTTATTTATCTAGTCCAGAGTTTCTTAAACTGTATAAATTTAAGTGCCATTTCCAGGACAAATTAAGGGATAGGTAGTAAGTAGCATATTACAGTAATCAGAGAAAGGAAATAAGACCTAGCCCTGGTCTTCTCTTCAGCACTATCAGGTGAATTCCAGTGAAGGATTACTTTCATATACTTCAAAACAGTACTGAAGCCAGAAATCAGTCATTTAAAATAATGAGATTAAATCTTAAAAATGTATCATATATTCTATAAGCCAAATGTCTAATTTTTATATTTGTTAACCTAGTACTTTATACTGACTACCAGTCTTTAAGGGGAATAACTCCAGCTCTTTTAAAGAAAAGGTGGTTGTGTTGGGCGTGGTTGCTCACGCTTGTAATCCCAGCACTGTGGAAGGTTGAGGTGAGAGGACAGCCTGAGCTCAGGGGTTTGAGACCAGCCTGGGCAACTTGGCAAGACCTTGTCTCTACAATAAATCAAGAAATTAGCCGGGCATGGTGGCACATGCCTGTAGTTCCAGCTACTAGGGAGGCTGAGGAGGAAGGATCACCTGTACCCAGGAGGTTGAGGGTACGCTGGCTGTGAGCCTGCCACTGCACTCCAGTGTGGGTGACAGTGAGACTCCGACTCAAAAAAAAAAAGAAAAAGAAAAAAAAGAAAAGGTGGTAGTATAATGCACTGGTAATAAAAGAAATGGCAATTAATCCCAATCCACTAACTAGCTTTGTAATCTAAGACAAATCACTCAATCATCCCTACTCATTTCTGCATCTGTAATACACTTTTGGGACTACTGAAAGTCAGTGAAAACAACAGAGCTCTCAAATGCTATGTTTAGTATACATGTAAGGGCCAAAGGTGTAGATTTTGGCTGACCTTCCATGGACACGGGGACCTCCTAAGTCAAAATAAGTAAGTACAATAGTAATTCCAGCATTACTGCAACCCAGTGTATAAATCCTGTCACCACGGCATCCTCTCTATTCTAAAGTTAAATTGCATTATCCTGGGAAAATAAGATATTATTACAGGGAATTTTTGTTGAAAAAACTATTCTAAGTGAGGTCTATACATACAGAAGCATTTACCACAATAGTTTCTTTATACAACACAACAAAAAGATAAAGTGCCCCATACTCCAAACTTACAAGTTTGTCTTTGAATTACAGAGTGCAGTGGTGAAGACATATACCATGGCTTTGTAAACCTAGTGCTCACTGCCACCCTGGACACCTTCCATGTGCGATTACCTGTCAAAATCATCATCTTCAATTTCATCAGCATTTGCCCAGTCCTCATCCTCTTCCAGATCAACCATCATTGCTAACATCTGAGGAACTAAAGCGAACAACTGTTACATACCCGAAGACTGCAGCTTTATTATTTTGTCCATATCACTATTTATAAACAAGATCTTAAAAATGTACTCTGCCTCTTAGAGAGTGAGACAAAACAATCATTTGCCTGTGTCCCCAAATCTGGTTTGTTACATTTTGACCTGCTGTCATATTTGCTTTCAATATCTTTTCTATTAAAAGTCAAACCCTCCTATAAACTTCCTGGAAAGTCCTATTGCATTCCTTCCCTCCCTCAACAGAGGTAAGCACCATCACAAAATGAGTGTTTCTCATTCCCAAACTGTTTTCACACTTGAATTAAAGATTTCTCTATCTACATTCAAAATTACAGTACTACCTCAAGATTTTATTTTTTATATAATAAATGCCATCATAATGCATGTACCTTTGGCAATTTGCTTTTTTCCCAACATATATGGATTTCATTTTAGTTACTTTCCAATAACTTGTTTTCACTGAGACTCAGCAGGGTTCATTAGCTATTTCAGATTCCTCTTTTGTGAATTTCTTATTCTTACCCTTTGTCTATTTTCTAGATAACAAAACTTTGTGATTATGTGCACTGTACTTATTTTCTCCCAGTTTGTGGCTTACTTTTTAATTTCACTTATGGTGCACTTGGTTGGTCAAAAAATTTTGTTTTAGTATTTGCAGATTTAGCAATGTTTGCCATCTATAAGGTTTGTGATTCTGAGTTTTAGAAAAATTCCTCTCTAGTATTCTTTACTTGTAAAATGCAGGTCTTTTAGGTCTTTAATCCACCTGAAAATTTTATAAGCTATCTGGTATTGGGATATATTTTTTTCCCACAGAAACAACCAGTTGTCTCAACAACTTTTGATGGATTATCTTTTTAAGTCAGCTATGTTTCCATGTGAGTGGATCTGCTCCTAGACACTCCCTTTTGTTCCATCTGATTCATTGTCTACACCTGCACCATCAACAAATTCTAAACTCACAAAGCTGATGGGGCAAGATACTAACTTTGTCAATATTGTCTTGGCTACTCCAGGTTCTTTGTTCTTGCATAAGAATTTTAGGATCAATCTATCATGACCCTACTGAGACTTTGACTAAAATGATACTGAATTTATAGACTAATTCCATTAATATAGTTAATCTAGTTCTTCTATTTGTCTTTCAATGTTACTCAGTTTTCTCCATAAAGGTCTTATACATTTCTTAACTTATTCCCAGATATTACAAGTCATCCCTGTTATTACAAGACATTTTCTTTCCTTGTAAATTTTTAAAGTGATAATTATGTATATAAGAACCCGATCATTTTTTATGTCCTCATGTCTGAAACCTTGCTAAACCCTTTGATCAGCTCTAAGAGTTTGTTGAGTGATTTCTCTTTTTTGTAGGCAATAGCCACACAGCCTACACATAAGCAATATTTTTGTTTCCAACTCTTACTTTTTATCTCTTAATGCATTGTCTGGAACAGTCAGCACAACAGAAACAGGGATAGATACTTTTCTTGTCCCTGACTTTAATGGGAAAGTTTCTAAAATTCCAACCACAGCATAAGATAAATAAAAGGTGGGTGCCAGTACAAAGTAAGGCTGGTGATGTATTTACTTTCTAAATCGCATGTTCAAATGTTCTTTAGCTAATAAAGAAGATAATCGTTAGTTCACAACTCCTTCTCCCAGTACAATAAAACTTTAGAGTAATATTTCCATAGCACAACAGTCATTTAAGTTTCTCCTGCAAAGAGGGTCAATAAAAACAAAGCAACATAATATAGTGAACAGAGACCTGAACAGAGTGTTAGATCTGTGTTCTAATCCTATGTTCACTGGTAAGTACCACAGTTATATCTGTTTTTAGTTTCAGATGTTTATAAATCCTCTCTGAATTATTTTTTACTCTATTAACTCTGCTCAGTATTTAACATACAAATGATGTTCAGCATCTGTCACAATCCATTACAAAAACTTTATAAAACCAGGTTTCTGGGTGTCTGCAGAGTCTTAAAAGCATAGCTACAACGTTGGGTCCATGTATGTATGTATGTATGTATGTATGTATGTATGTGAGTGTGCACGTGTATGTATATATGTATGTATGAATAAAGATTCATTTCCCCAGATTCACATGATTCTGAAAGGACAATTATTACATTGTCAACAAATCTGAAAAACTACACAAACTTCAGCAAATTTGTCCAAAAATTTTGTCACATTACACATAAACTATTTGAAAACCTTTGACTTACTAGTCTGTGCAACAATATTGGTGTGTTTTCTTAACATAGCAGCTGCAGTCTCAGAGAGGGTCACGATCACTTCAAGGGCAAGCTGGCGTTGCATATTATTGAGGCTAGTGTCACCACACAACTACAAAGAAGGCAAATTTGTATATATGTAATAGCTCAGATTGGTCCTTGTAAGTAATAAACAGAACTTTACTGATTTAACTTACCTTTAGACTTAGTTGTAGAGTTGCTTCCAAGTGAGGACGCAAATACTTTGGAACAGTATCTGCAATCTCAACAAGGGATTTTAGAACAGAATCGTCATTCTGATAGCACGAATCATTTACAGCCTAAAAATATAAAACGGAAAAATAAGTCCATGTTTAAGACTCACTTTATGATGCCTCATTAGCCAGAATATTCCTAAGAGGCTGACAACAGAAAAATATTATTTACAAATTTATCACGAAATAATTTAGCAATATATATTATGCCAAAGTTTTACCTACAGGCACAAGTACACTTTCTTATTGATGGATGTTAATAAGAAACATACAAAATAATTTTAAAACTAAATCAAAATTAAAATGAGTAAAACTACAATAATCACTACAATAAAGATAAAGGCTGCCAAGGAATTATGTTTATAGCCAGAAGGAATCCCTTTTCTCTGTCCTTTCTATACTCATGTTCTAGTCTTTATCATGCACACAAGTAAATACTAGAACCTATGATACATTTAAAGTGTCCAATATTATCCATTTCATTTCTCTTTGATTCTAAGTTTGGTCACTATTATTATTTAAATCTGTATTTTGTGTCTACCATTACCTATTTTAGAGTAACAACTCCTAGAAGTTCTGGCAAACATTTCCTAAACCTAGGAATAAAAAAAATCTCTGGAATTATAATTAAACAGTGAGTAACTCAAAATTTTACACAGTAAACTATTAAAGCAATAGCATGTTATAGTTAATGTTTTCATACTGACCTTAACTATCTTTTGAGGCCATGTGCAGTGGCTCACACCTGTAATCCTGCATTTTGGGAGGCAGAGGGGAGAGGACTGCCTGAGCCCCGGGGTTCAAGACCAGCCTGGGCAACATGGTGAGTCCTCATCTCTACAATAAATCAAATTAGCCGGGCTTGGTGGCTCACGCCTGTAGTTCCAGCTAGCTGGAAGGCTGAGGTGGAAGGATTGCCTGAGCCCAGCAAGCCGAGGCTGTGGTGGCTGTGAGCATGCCACAGTACTCCAGCCTGTGCAATAGTGAGCCTCTGACTCAAAAAAACCCCAAAAACAAAAAAAGTATCTTTCGATAAGTTAATGATATCTTGGAGAGAAAAGTTTCATTAGCTCCTGTCAATAACTTTTTATCGTATGGATCATATGGAAATCTTCTACTTCAGCTCCTCTAAGTCCTCTCTAACTCAGTGGTTCTTAAGAGAATGCCATTTTCTCCCAGGAGATATTCCTCCTTTTTTTTTTAATTAAAGAAAAGGTCTCACTCAGTTGCCTAGGCTAGAGGGCAGTGGTATGATCATAGCTCACTGTAACCTTGAAGCCTTGGCTCAAGCAATACTCCTGCCTCAGGCTCCCGAGCATTTGGGCCAAGCATGCCACCATGACTGGCTAATATTTTAATTTTTTGTACAGACAGGGTCTTTTTATGTGGCCCAGGCTGGTCTCAAACTCTGTTTTTATTTTGAGTCAGAGTCTCACACTGCTGGAACTACAGGTGTGTGCCACCATGTCTGGCTAATTTTTCTTGATTTATTGAAGAGATGAGCTCTCGCAAAGTTGACCAGGCTGGACTCAAACCCCTGGGCACAGGAAATCCTCTCACCTCTGCCTCCCAAAGTGCTGGGATTACAGGCAGGAGCCACCGTGCCCAGCTACTCTCCAACTCTTGGCCTCAAGTGATCCTTCTGCCTTGGCCTCCCAAAGTCTTGGGATTATAGGTGTGAGTCACCATGCCTGGCTCTCAGAGGAGATATTTCTTGATTGTCACATGATGGAGGATGGACAAAGGCCAGTGACACCAAATGTCCTCCATCTGTGTCACAATACTCACAAGGGACGAACACGACCTTCTCATTATGCTTATCACATGATCGCAGATGCTGATGCTTATAAAAAGGAAAACCTCCCTATAATGACCTGAACCTAATTCGCAACTTGATTTTGCCTAGTTTGAATGTACCCTTATTCTCCCCCAGCCCCAATGCAACCACTCTATAAATCAAGAATGGACGTAGACAGGTTGAGCACACCAAATCCAAAAGTCTAAAATGCTCCAGAATCCTAAACTTTTAAACACAGACCTGAAGCTCAAATGAAATGCTCAGTGAAAGATTCTGGACTTTCTGATTTGAGATGCTTAACTGCCAAGTACAATGTAAATACAGTATTCTAAAATCTGAAAACATCTGAAATCGGGGACACTTCTACTCCTGAGCATTTCAAACACTCAATCTGTACTTTGTCTTGCCCAGAACTTTACCATGTTGGGAAATGTTATCACTAACAGTAATGGTAATTGTAGTGTCTGACTTGCCAGTGACACGTCTGTATCAGCCCAGTTCTAGCTATTGCATCTGTACAGTACAGATCACTCAGAAATCACCTGGTCTACCATGTCTTTTAGTGTAGTCATGCCTGAGCATTTATATGTGGAAAAGCATGCCATTTTATTATACATTACTTTCTTTTTATTTCTTCTTTGTATTTAATTAGGGCCATATATAATATTTTTAAAAACTGTGCATATATATGAGTTGTATTACTTGTCTGTGTCATTTTAGGATAATATATATATATAAAAAATTACAAAATATTTATCATAAAAAGGTGGCTTGGAGTCAGACAAGGTTGAAAATTACTGTTCTAACTTGTCCTATGTTGTTCCATTTTCTGACTAAAGGTATCCTTAAAACAATTTCTCCATAGGAACTAACACAAAAACTATTTACTGTATAATACAATCTGTTTCAAGCCCTGTAGTTAGTAGTAGTTTCTCCTAATATAAAATGGGCATTAAATCTTACAGATTATTTGGTAGATTTAACAGAAATAACCTAAATGACTACACATTCAGTAATAAGCATATAATTCCTTATTCTATTTGCATTATAGAAAAATTCTGTAACTCCAAATATTTTAAGACGCTAAAAGCCTTCCAAAAACAGTAAGTGTGAACTCAGTGGAGACAGAGATTTGCCAGTCTTGGCCACTGTTTCATCTAGTGCCAGTGCATAATAGGCCATAAACACTTAATAAATGAATGAATGCACTAAAGAACTCTGATGAAAATTAAATAAGAGTCAATATAACATATAATTATGATTTATTCTATACTATTTTCTTACCTGTAAAAATCCGGGTAGCAAGTCTGAAAAATGTTTGAACAGAGCAACATTATGTTCATTTGCAAGGATAAATGCAGCAGTAGCTCTAGCAGATAATGTTCTAATCTAAAAAGAGAATAAAAAATGTCAAACATGAATAATATCTGTTGACTGAAAATTCAAGTTTTCTTACTCAAGATGAATTTTATCAGTAAAACTAGTGCTCATATTTTAAAGTATAAAAGTAAAAACAATCTCCTAATATACTGATTTCTTTTACAAGTTACAATAAATGAAGTGTTAATATTAATGAAATGAAAATTATTTACCGACGGGTGTTCCTGATCTTGCATACACTGAACTAACATCCGTTTGATGACATCTAAATAGTGCTGTTGTTGGTTCCCAAAAATTCCAGGAAAGTTCCTAAAAAATAATCCAAAGCACTCTTTAAAAGCTACATAATATCTAGTAAAGTGTGAGCTAGATTTGAGGCTTTTACCTGACTCAAAAGTACACATTAATCCTTAGATTGAACATCATCACCTATCCTCTAAGCAATCTGCTTTTTGGGTTAAGTGAATAGAAAAAAACATATGGAACAAGTGTAGGCTGCGAGTGGCGGCTACTCAGTAGACAATTCCCAGCCCCAGGCTTTATCCTTAACACTGTGTCAGCCAGAAACTGATGTGGAGAGCAGGTTAGGATAAAAGCAACCACGGATTTCCACTGATAACTGTAGTAACGATGTTATCTTGACCATCAGCTTCTAGCCTTGGTGACGAAGATAATCTAAGTTTAGCTCTACTTTAAAGTCAGTAAACAAACTAAATGGTTTTACTTATATTCTATAATCTAGAGAGCAGAAATTAGTAAGACACATTTGACAACTAAAGTAGAAAAGAATGTATTATCTGTAATATCTCAATGTGTATGATCTGGAAAAGTTATAAATAAAATATATTCACCACATTTTACTTATTTTTGAGGTAGGGTCTTGCTCTGTTGCCCATGATAGAGTGCAGAGACCCTATCACAGCTCACTGTAGCCTTAAACTCCGGGGCTCAAGTGATCCTCCTGCCTCATCCTCTCAAGTAGCTAGGACTACAGGCACACATCACCACACCTGGCTACTTCTTTAAATTTTTGTGGAGACAGGGTCTGGCTATGTAGCCCTGGCTGGTCTTAAACCCCTGGGCTCAAGCAATCCTCCTGCCCTGGCCACTCAAAGTACTGGAATTACAGGCATGAGCCACTGAGTCTGGCCTTAATAACATTTTAAGTAGAGTAAAAACTATGGTAACACAGTAGGGCAAAAACATTCATTTAATTCTAAGCTTAAGATCACTTGCTTATAAATATACTGAAGTTTGTTAAAAATATTATAAAGCCTGGTCACAGAAGACCCAGAAAACATCATGGGGATTCACTTGGCATCGCCTCCTCAAGACACCCGGTATTAGAGTGGGTTTCTACAAGTTGCATTTGGCACTGTGTTGATCTCCAAGTAAAGGAGGAGCTGCTCAAGAAAAACCTCTGAATCATAAAAGACAAAGAGAAACAAAGAAAACTGCAGAGAACCTTTGTATACAAAAAGGGATCACGATGTAAAAATAATTTTTTTTCTACAATTTTGCTTCCAACACAAATACAAAGCTTATCTAAAGGAATTATATTTGTCTCAAGCTTAAAAAGTTAAATTTGGCTAAAACAATCAATTAAAATTTGTCTTGGGAATTCCTGAAGTTACATTTAGGTCAATATATGTACCAGAATATGTGAAGGGCAGCTTCCCGCAGTCCCATATTTTGAGAGCTGACTGAATCAAAAAGGAACTTCAAACCTTCAGGCCACTGGTTGTTGCCATCCTCATCTAAAAGCAAAAAAAAAAAAAAAAAATCCAAGTATAAAGTCTGCATGTCAAAACTCCAAGATTTTAAGGATGAATCCTTTCATTTCATAAACCGCATACAAAATACTTGGTAGTGAAAAAATGTCACTTGCTCTATACTCTACAAGAAAACAACTATGTATGTGAGTTCCATAAGCACAATTGGCAGTGATTAGTTCTAAGGAACAGACTCTGGAGAGAAGGCAGTACTTTTAACTGCACAAAATATTTGACTGGTTGAATCCTTTATATACACTATTGTTATTAAAGAGTTTTAAGAGCGGGCAAAGCTAGCCAGTCACGGTGGCAAATACCTGTAATCTCAGCACTTCAGGAGGCTGAGGTCAAAGGACTGCCTGAGCCCAGGGGTTTGACACCAGCCTGGGCAACTTAGCGAGACCTTGTCTCTATAATAAATCTAAAAATCAGCCACCTGTAGTTCCATCTACTTGGAAGGCTGAGTGGAAGGATCACCTGAACCCAGCAGGTCCAGACTGCAGTGGCCATGCTCGTGCCACTGCATTTCAGCTGGGCGACAAAGTGAGACCCCAACTCAGAGAAAAAAAAAAAAAAAAAGAGTGGGCAAAGCTAATATCAGATTTAGTAGCAAGGTTTTGAAACCACAACAACAATTACTTTTGAACTGGAGAAGACAGAGTAGAAATCCCAGAACCCAGAGACGGTGCTCAAACTTTGTGGTACAAACAGTGCTATAGGATGTTAAGAATGTGTCTACTATTTAACACAATTTAAAATGAGATTTTTAATGATACTTTGTAATAAAACCAGTACCTACAAAAATCTCTTGTGTCACTTATGAGACTCTGGGTATATTGTTACAAAGACCTTAATTAAGAGTTGTTAGAAATGACAAATTAACTGTCCCCCAAAATTTGAACTTTTGTGAAATAACAAGTGTACTACTTAGCTGACATTAAGAAACAAAACATCCTTACTCTGTCCCTTCAACATAATGTTTTGAGGGAGAATAAAATAGCTGCTTAAACAAATCTGTGAGACATCACTTTGATTTTGGAAATGTTTCCATTATTAAGTGATTTTGAATGAGAACTGATATAAACTATAAAATTTCATATATGCAAACTTAAAACTTGAAAACAGAATTTTTAAGCTATTTAAAAATATTCAAAATTAAGAGTTCTAGGATTTGGAACTCGTTTATTTAAAATATAAAAAGTTGATACATTGCCAATTAGTTTCTAAGGACTGATATCCTGTTGGGTGAACTGAACAAGAACTTGTACAGTAAAAATTAGTGTCACAATATACTAAGCTCAATCAATAATATTCTCCCATAAAGCCCTTATCTTCATTAGATATCCTCTTCAGCTAATAATGTAATCTAAATGAACTGGGCTTTACAATCAAAACCTATACATCTCTGTCAAAAAAAAAAATTAGGCTTGTTCAGTTACATTATTAATACTCTTAGTTGAACAAAAAGGATTCTTACCGTTAGTAAAATGCACTTTTAAAAATGTTCTCCTTGTATCTCACTCTTTAAAAATATTTTTGGGAATCTTATAATGTACATAGTATAGCAGTATAATGGCACATGTATATACTTCTCAACACACATATGTAACAGCCTAGAGCACCTAGAGTCCACTGACTTCTAGTTCAACTGGCAGCTTAATATACAGAGGTTATACCATCAGTTAGCCTGTGCTTCTAAAATTCTAAGAAATGTAACTGTCAATTTTCAAGCAAATTACAAAATATTTTCCCACATGGATGTTTTGAATATCTATATATTAAGTACTATGACTGGATTTCCTAACATCTGTAATTTTTGGCTCTAAATGTAGAATCCACAATCATTCTCATTTGAACAGAATAAATGATACTCAGGTAACTCATGTATCTTCTAAAAGATTTCATTTTAAAAAAAGGAAGGATATACTCACATTTTTTCCTGCAACATAATAAGTGTACTTGCATACATACCTATTAAATTCCTGGCCAGTTCTGCAGCAATATCACAAATTTTTTTCCTCATGCTAGATTGTGTTTCCATCTGAATAATCATTAGTAGTTCATTCTTGATGGCAGCCTGAATATCAGAAGGAAGTGTTGGATAGACTTCATCAAATGCAGAGGACAAGAGACGTCTTAGGAGAACAGCAGCCATTTGTCTAGCCTATAAATAGATAACACTGTTAATAACTTAATGTCTTGCTACAGAAAATATTTTCAAAAAACAAGATCCACTCAGCCACTGATGTTGTCCACTGTTCTATTTTTATATTTCGAAAGCGCTTTGTTAGTTTGATGCAAAATATATAAAAAATATATAAAACTTTCTAATCACACCAGTCTATTTTAAAGAAAGTATGACAAAATAAGTCATTTTTATTTATAGTTGGGGAAAACTCCTTAGCACGTTAGAACTCAAACTGGAACACATAACTTAGCAATAACAAACCTGTCTTTAAGTTCTGTTTTTAATAAATTATTTAGGAGAAAAACAAATCTTAAAATAAACTGCAAACCTTATAGTACCCTGTTCCTACCTTTCCATCAGTTTTCTTTCTAGAATTCAAGTGCCCTTCCTGCATAACCTTAGGCTCCCAGCCTGGCCTATCTTGTTACAATTGCCTTTTCATTAGCATCTTAGCTTAAATGCTATAAAATCCAACCTTTGCTTCTTTCATGCAAACGTAATAGAAGTTCCCAATAACTAAAAAGTGCTAATCAATTTCAATGTGTATACTCTTGGATTCTATTTTTAAATCTGTACAATATGTTTAAGATTGGCATTTTCTGCATAAAATTCTTTGAAATTATCAAAAGGGAAGTTGAGACAAGTGTCTTTCTAAAATTTTATCATATCAAATCAATAAACTATTGAGAATACAGAACCCAATCTTTCTTGCTCTCACTTTTTTCCAGGCTGCTGCTACTTACTATCACTATAACTTTGGACCTGTGACCAACAAAAAAAGTTAAGCTGGCTGGGTGTGGTGGCTCAAGCATGTAACCCAAGTACCTTGGGAGGCCAAGGTGAAAGGATTGCCTGAGCCCAGGGGTTCGAGACCAGCCTGGGCAACTTGGCAAGACCTCATCCCTACAAATAAATCAAAAAATTAGCTGGGCGTGACAGCGCCCGCCTGTACTTCCAGCTACTTGGGAGGCTGAGGTGGAAGGATCCTCTGAGCCAGCAGGTTGAGGCTGCAGTGGCCGTAAGCATGCCACTGCACTCTAGCCTAGGCAACAAGGTGAGACTACAACTCAAAAAAAAGTTACGCTCAACAAATAAAATGTTATTTTTTCTCCATTATTTTTAATTGAGAAATCTTTTAATTGGACAATTTATTATAGGTAGACTTTTAACAATATCTAATATATGCTCTAGAAAGAATTCAAATTGGTTAAATTCTTATAAAAGTTGTTATAGGCTGGGTGCCATGGCTCAAGCTTGTGATCCCAGCACTTTGGGAGGCCAAGGTGAAGGGATTGCTTGAGCCCACGGGTTTGAGAACAGCCTGGGCAACTTGTCGAGACCTCATCTCTAAAATAAATCAAAAAATTAGCCAGGCATGGTAGCACATGCCTGAAGTTCTGGCTACTTGGAAGGCTGAGGCGGAAGGATCACCCGAGCCCAGCAGGTTGACACTGGGTGGCCGTGAGTGTGCCACTGCACTCCAGTCTGGGCAATGGAGTGAGACTCTAACTCAAAAAAAAAAAAAAAGTTGTTAAAAGTTGTGTGCAATTCTTTTCATACATACACCAAAACCTATAAAATCACAATCAAGATGCTAAGGTTATGTTACCACCATTACCTAATTCCTAAATCAAATTAAGATTTAAGTAAGCTTTAACACAGGTTCTTAAAAATTAAATTCAGTAACTTCCAATTTATTCTTGGTTTAAAATTTGTTTAGTAACTAACTTGCATTAATCTTCAAGAATTAAAATAGTCACCTGTTTTTAGTGGTAGAAGTTACCTTATATATGTTTCTTCTCCACATTTAATATCTATTTTGAGTAATAGAAAAAGAATATATTATAAAGGCAAAGAAACATTTTTTGTTATTTTTTTTAAAAACTGAGGCACATTTATACTGCTTTTTAGGTGCCATAAGAGAACATAAAATTGCCAGTCTAAACTGACTGGAAGAAGTCAGGTGAAACACTTTGCAAAAGTTTTAGTACAACTTTATTTCCATCAAGTATTAATACAAGCATCTTACATGCAGTGTGACTGTTAGCAAAGAATTCTTACTCTACAAATTCTAAATACAATGTTTTGCAGGTGGAGCAAGTTTTCTGGACTAAAGTATTTTGACATCTTTTCCTAAAGTAAACCGATATTTATAGGCATTCAATATTTATGAGGGTATTTCTATTTGATGGTGAAAAAAAACTAGCTACTAAATGCATAGGAGAGTAACAGAGAACTATAAAACCCTAGGAAATAAGTGTTTTCCCACAGGGAGAAAGATTCTTAAAATCCAAGTAAATTTGAATTTGGTATAGTAACAAGGTAATTAGCTAAAAATTATGATTTTAAAAAGATTCTAGAAAAATGCCTCTTTTCCTAAGCATATCTGTAGTACATACACTTAATCCAGATACAGCTATAAGCATACATTTTTAAAGATAAGAAGTATCTTTTCAAAATATTGACAGCACACTAAAACACTAAATTAACTTCTTCCTTTAGAGTAAATTGTTTCAAGGAAAGAAAACAATTTTCAGCTGCAAAAATCACTTAAATTTAATAATTCTTAATTATTTATAAAACCATTAACTTTTTTACTCTAGACACATCATCTTATATGAAAAAAGGCCCTCGTTCTTTTTTTTTGTTTGTTTTTTGAGTTGAAGTCTCACTCTGTCGCCCAGACTTGAGTGCAGTGGCCGCTGTGGCCACCGCAGCCTCAACCTGCTGGGCTCCGGCAATCCTTCTGCCTCAGCCTTCCAAGTAGCTGGAACTACAGGCATGCACTACCATGCCCAGCTAATTTTTGATTTATTGCAGAGATGAGGTCTCGTCAAGTTGCCCAGGTGGGTCTCGAACCCGCAGGCTCAGGCAATCCACTCACCTCAGTCTCTCAAAGCGCGGGATTACAGGCTGAGCCACCGAGTCCGGCTGACCCTCATTTTTAATAGAGCTCTTCAAATAATTTTAACTCCTAAGTTAGTTTTTAGCAAATACAAAGTTCAAAGTTCTACTAATGTCCATGCAGTAAATAAGAATTCTAATTTCCACTTCACTCATCATCATCTAATACCCCAACTTGTTTCATAAGAATGTAATATTCTCAGCCAGGCACGGTGCCTCACACCTGTAATCCCAGCACTTTGGGAGGCAGAGGTGAGAGGACTGTCTAAGTCCAGGGGTTCAAGACCAGCCAGGACAACTTGGCGAGTCCTCGTCTCTACAATAAACCAAATAAATTCGCTGGGCGTGGTGGAGTATGCCTGTAATTCCAGCTACTTGGGAGGTAGAGGCAGAAGGATTGCCTAAGACCAGTGGGCCAAGGCTGCAGTGGCTGTGAGTGTGCCACTGCACTTCAGCCTGGGCATCAGAGTGAGACTCCTACCCAACAAAACAAAAAGAATGTAATATTCTCAAATAAGGTAGTACCTCTTCAGCAGCCGTTGTATTTCTGATGGCTTGTAAGAGGAATGTGATCTTTGACTGGCCTGGAATATTCTCATAGGTTTCCTACATGAGGAAGAAAATTAAAGGTGAGAGTATGTTAGACTATCGCAAGAACAAGCCACAGAAAGGAATGAAGAGTGGGAAGAATCCGTGAATGAGAAATCACTTCATCTAGGTCTCGTGCCAACACTGTCTTCTGTGATGCGAAACGGACTTCAGATAGGTTAGGAAGGAATATATCCAAGGGGTTACTTACCAAGTTCCTTTCTACCTGTATCTCTTAAACAGTTGTTTCTAATGCGTGTTTTCCCAACTCATGTTCCCTGGTCAACAAAACTCAAGGATTAAGAGGACCAAAGAGCTGCCAAATATAACTTGAGCTGCTGCGGTGCAAAGTAAGTGCTCACTTAATATCACCTTACATTATGGGAAACCACCTATCTAGTCAACATTGCATAGACTAGATGATGCAGAACTGGTTCAAATTACCAATACTTAGAACCATCAAACACAATTCAGATGAAGTGAATCAGAGAAATTATTTTAAATGCTTTCTACATTTTCTTCCAAGCAGGGATTATACTAAAACCTTGTGTTACATACATAAATAAATGAATAGGGTAAGGAGAGATTTGGCCAGGAGACTTTAATATCTTTTACAGATCTATTAGAGAGAGGTTTTGAGAGTCAGGACACTCTTTATCCTCCCTGTTAATAATGTAAAGTTGGAACAAATTGGTTAACAATAAAAAGTTGACACCAATTAGAGGACAGATGGTCAGAATGGCTAAAAATAAGAGACATAACTATACAAAAGTTGAAGTACAGATATATGTGCAAAAACCTAACAGTTACAGTCTTTTACTGTGAAAAAGAAGTCAACTGAAGTACACTTGGAATTGTTTTCTCTAAGTCTCTTAGTAAATAAATGATAATCTACTACCACCCATCAAATTCAAGGGTCTAACGTAGATAACACTAATTTCTTAGCAGTTTAAGTTCAAAGAGCCTACTTGCTCTCTCACTACTACTATACCTCTATAATCTACCTGGCTTCTCTGGACCAAGGTGATACGGGAGGAAAACAAGGCTAGTTTGAATGCACATCCACCTCATACCTTTATTAAGTATTCTATGGCATCCTTGAGACACTGACAGACAACAAATGGCAGACAGAACTCTGGTCTTCTATGGTCAATCATACTCAAAATCTCTTTGACACTGTAAGTCTGCATTTTGCCCCTAGGGGCTCATCCCAGTAAACAAGCAGATATGTTTATGCTGTGCTAAACAGTTTTCAAGCTTCTCAAACTTATCTGTCTGGTGAAGAACATATTATGGGGGAAAAGGTAATTCAAGATCTTCTGATAATCTCATGTTCCCACTCTAGTAAAAAGCACATAGGATAAAAACAATGCTGAAAACTGTGCCAAAAAGTATTCACAGCTGAGAACATGGCTTGAATTTATCCAGAAAGGAGACAATTTATATAAAGATATTCACAAGCTGATTGCAAAAAATATGTACCTTGACATTTTTCACTTAATTTTTACCAAAGCAACTAAAAAAATCAGTAGATAATTTTTTCACTTAAAAAGTCTTTCACGGTACAAAAAAAATCTTTTTATTCTTTTTTCCTAGCTTAGCCTCTAATACACTGTTAATGCCCTAAGTGTTTAACACTTAAATTTCCAATGGTCTGAAATCAGGTTTTTGAAAAAAGTCTTTATGAGGCCATCACTCTCAGAAAACCCTGATACAAATTTTGAGGGTCACTACCCTTGCCCAGGGGGAGCTATTTGGTGCAACTAAGCTAACTCTAGTAGAGACAATGTTTAAGTCAAATATAAAATTCTATGCCATGGTGAATTAGAAGTCAACAGTGGGAGAGTTTACTAGGAGTGACATGGGATTTCTGTGAGAGGATTATCCCCATCTGATATGCTTCACTGTGGAAATCCAAATGTAGTATTATACCTATAGAATAGTGGTTAAGAATAACAAGTTGGCAAAAAGAACAGTCTTAAAATCGGAAGCGTAACTTTTTCTTAGCCTAAATAGACTAAGTCTAGGATGCAAGGATATTATCTCTTCACCTTTGTATCTGAGTACCTAGCACATTAGAGTTCACCAAATACAAAGACTATTTCTAAGAATATTCCTAGCACTAGTCCAGTTACATTCCATGACTGTTAACTAGTGTTGTGGCAAATAAAATTTCTTTCATTTTTTTTTTTTTGAGTTGGGAGCCTCACTCTTGCCCAGGCTGGAGTACAATGGCACAATTATGATTCACTGAAGCCTTGATCTCCTGGGCTCAGGTGACCCTCCACCTCAGTCTCCCAAATAGCTGGGACTACAGGCACAAGCCACCATGTCCAACTAATTTTTTTTTTGAGTCAGAGTCTCTTTCTGCTGTCCAGGCTGGAGTGCAGTGGCATGCTCACAGCAGCCTCTACCTAACTGGGCTCAGGTGAGCTTTCTTCTCAGTCTTCCAAGTAGCTGGAACTACAGGTGGGCACCACTACATCTGGCTAATTTTTTGATTTATTGTAGAGATGAGGTCTTGCCAAGTTGCCCAGGCTGGTCTCAAACCCATGGGCTCAGGCAATTCTCTCATCTCTGCCTCCCAAAGTGCTGGAATAATAGGCGTGAGCCAACACACCCAGCTAATCTTTTGATTTTTTTGTAGAGACGAGGTCTTGCCATATTGCCTAGCCTGGTCTCAAGCGATCCTCCCATCTTGGCCTCCCAAAGTACTGGGATTACAGGTGTGAGCCATTGCATCCAGCTGGCAAAAATTTCAATTTTATTTGATTCCACCTTATACAATCATACAATGTCAACATTTCTTCTACCTCCTTTCCTTGCCTACAAAGAAAAAATGCTGATATTTACTCATCTCACTCATTCCATAAATATTTATGGTGTGCCTATCTTGTATGAGGAAATGTAAAGGGAGATGCAACTTTTACCTATTAAACACCCTGGTTCCTCAACAATCAGGTATATTTTTCAATATGTTACCCTCCGTCCACTCGAATCTCAGCAATGAAGTTCTACATTAGAATCAATGAGAAACAAAGTCTGTATGGAGAACATTAATAAGAATATAAAATCTGGCTAGGTGCAGTGGCTCACGCCTATAATCCCAGCACTTTGGGAGGCTGAGGTGAGAAGATTGCCTGAGCCCTCAAGACCAGCCGAGGTAACTTGGTGAGACTTCATCTCTCCAATAAATCAAAAAATTAGCTGGGTGTGGTGGCACGTGCCTGTAGTTCCAGCTACTTGGAAGGTTGAGGTGGAAGGATCACCTGAGCCCAGCAGGTCGAGGCTGTGGTGGCTGTGAGCGTGCCACCGCACTCCTGCCTGGGTGAGACTCCAACTAAAAAAAAAAAATATATATATATATATATATATATATATATAAAATCCATGCATACAATAAAATACTTAAGCTTATACCAATTAAAAATGCCATGTCATAAATACCATGAATACTCAACTTTGGACTCCTTATCAATTATTTATTCAATAGTTTATGCATGTTAATTGTGTTCACTTAGGGGCATTCAAATTTCTTCAACTGAGAAACATTTTCTGTAAAGTTAAAGAGAAAGACTCTTGCAGGCTTTTAAAAAAATGGAAATAAAATATAAAGTCTATCAAATGGCTTGGACAATGGAAAAAGTTTTTGAAGTGCTTCAGTGATTTCAACAAAATATAATAATAGAGTATTCTATTGTACTTGGTTTCATATTTGAATACAAAACAAGTCACCTTAGTCAACAGTTTGGTATTTGTGTCAACTAAGTATTTTTATTTTGACTGCGTAAATTACAAAGATGTTTTCTAAGCCCTTGACAATTCTTTAATTTAAAAAAATTTCTACATGTTATAACAGACTTTATATTTTATTTCCATTTTTTTAAAAGCCTGCAAGAGTCTTTCTCTTTAA
>CAUYQG010111748.1:0-12559 GCA_963574415.1 Tarsius wallacei | reverse complement strand
GTGGCTCAGCCTGTCATCTCGTGCCTTGGGAGGCTGAGGTGAGTGGATTGCCTGAGCCCGCAGGTTCGAGACCCGCCTGGGCAGGCGAAACCTCATCTCTACAATAAATCAAAAAAAAATTAGCCGGGCGTGGTAGCGCGCACCTGTAATAATTCTGGCTACTCTGAAGGCTGAGGCGGAAGGATCGCCGGAGCCCAGCAGGTCGAGGCTGTGGTGGCCGGAAGCGGCCACTGCACTCCAGTCTGGGCGACGAAGTGAGACGCCAACTAAAAAAAAAAAAAAAAAAAAAAAGTCTGTAGATTGCCTTAGGTAAGATGGACATGTTAACAATGTTGATTCTTCCAATCCATGAGCATGGAAAATTTTTCCATTTGTTTGTGTCATCTTTGATTTCTTTGAGCAGTATTTTGAAGTTTTCATTGTAAAGGTCTTTCACGTCTCTGGTTAGGAAGATGCTAAGGTATTTCATTTCTTTTGTGGCTATTGTGAATGGGATTGTGCTTTTTATTTGGGTTTCTCTTTGTTTATTATTGGTGTATAGAAATGCGACGTCTTTTGCACATTTATTTTAGACTCTGAGACTTTGCCAAAGTCTTTTATCAGTGCAAGGAATTCTTTGACAGATTCTCTTGGGTTATTGGGGTATAGAATCATTTCATCTACAAAGAGGGATAACTTAACTTCTTATTTTCCTATTTTGATACCCCTGGTCTCCCTCTCTTGTATGATTGCTCTAGCTAGGACTTCCAAAAGTATGTTCAGTAGGAGGAGTGAGAGTAGGCATCCTTATCTTGTTCCAGTTTTCAGGGAAAATGGTTCTAGTTTCTGTCTGTTTAGCAGTATGCTTGTAGATGGCTTTTATTGTTTTGAGGTATATTCTAGCTATGCCTAGATGTTTTTATCAAGAAAGAGTACTGGATTTTTTCAAAAGTTTTTTCTGCATCTAATGATACAATCATGTGTTTTTTGTTTTTACATCTGCTGATGTATTTAATTACGTTCATGGTCTTACAAATGTTGAATCAGCCCTGCATCCTGGGGATGAAGCCTACTTGGTCGTGGTGGATGATTTTTGAGATGTGTTGTTGGATCTGGTTTGCTAGGATCTTGTTGAGAATTTTAGCATCTATGTTCATCAATGATATTGGCTTGTAGTTCTCTGTCTTTGTTGGATCTTTACCTGGTTTGGGTGTCAAAGTGATGTTAGCTTTATAAAATGATTTGGGGAGAGTTCCATCTTTCTCAATTGTCTGGAATACTTTCAATAGGATTGGTATCAGTTCCTCCTTGTATGTTTTGTAGAATTTTGCTGGAAAGCCATCTGGTCCAGAAGTTTTTTTTTGTAGGTGGTTTTCTTGTGACATAGTCAATTTCCTGGATTGTTATTGGTCTATTTAGGGTTTCAGTTTCTTCTTGTTTCAACCTGGGGAGGTAGTGTGATGTCACAAAGTCCTCCATTTCCTTAGGTTTTCAAGTCTGTTTCCATACAAGTGTACATAGTAGTCTCAGATAATCTTTTGTATTTTTTCAGGGTCAGTTGTGACTTTATCTTTTGCATTTCTGATTGTGTTTATTTGGTTTTTTTCTCTTTTTTTCTTGGTCTGTCTAGCTAGGGGACCACCAATGTTGTTTATCCTTTCAAACAACCAGCTTTTTGTTTTGTTGACTTTCTTTGGGGGGGGGGGTGTTATCTTTTTGTCTTCTATGTCCCGGATTTGGGCTTTTATTTTGGTGATCTTGATTCTTCTGCTGTAGTCAGGGTTTTGATGGTCTTGCTTTTCCAGCCTCTTTAGGTGATTTGTTAGGCTGTTAACATGTGATCTTTCTATTTTCTTCACGTGTGTTCATAGAGATATGAATTCCCCTTTAAGTACTGCTTTCATGGCATCCCAGAGGTTTTAGTAAGATGTTTCTTCAATTTCCTTTGTTTCCAGGCATCTTTTAATCTCTGTTTTGTTTTCCATTTGACCCAGGAGTTGCTGACCATCATGCTGTTTAGTGTCCATGTCTTTTGTGGGGTTTTGGGGAGCTTTGTTAGTTTTGATATTTATTTTTATCCCACTGTGGTCTGAGAAGGTGCATGGCAGCATTTCATTCTTATGAAATTTGTTTATGCTTGATTTACGGCCAAGGATGTGGTCAGTCTTAGAGTGTGTTCCATGTGGTGCTGAGTAGAATGTATATTCCATGGCCGTTGGATAGAGTGTTCTATAGGTATCTGTTAAGTCCATTTGGTCAAGCGTCATGTTGAGGTTCTGGATCTCCTTGTCAGTTTTTTGTCTTGATGATCTGTCTAGGGTTTTGAGTGAGGTATTTAAGTCCCCAGCTATGATAGTGTTAGATTCTATCTCTTTTTAAAGTTTGCCTAGAAGCTGCTTTATGAAAGTTGGTGCTCCTATGTTGGGTATGCCTATATGTTTAGGTTGGATATTTCTTGTTGATGTTCATTATGTAGTGACTTTCTGTATCTTTTTAAATTTTTGATAGCTTAAACGGTATTTTGTCTGATATTAAGATCACTACTCCTGCTTTATTTTGTGTTTCGTTCACCTGAAATTTTGTTTTCCATTCTCTTTCTTTGAGTCTGTGAGTGTCCTTTCTGGTGAGATGAGTCTCTTGGAGACAATATATTGTTGCCTCATGATATTTTATTCCTTTTGCCACTCTGTGTCTTTTCAGTGGTGCATTTAGTTCATTCAAATTCAGGCTAATTATTGAAATGTGAGAGTTTATCCCTGGCATGAGGTTCTTATAGAGTTTGTTGTTGTTGTTGCTGTTTGTTTGTTTTGTTTTGTTTTTTATTTTGTGGTTGATTCATGTGTGTTTTCAGTCTTTTTCCTGCATTCTTGTGAGGTATTGTCTTTTTTTTTTTTCTCCTTTCTTCTGTGTTTAATACTTTCTTAAATATTTCTTATAGAGCTGGTCTGGAAGCAGCATAAATTCTTAGGGATTGAATGTCTGGGAAAAATTTTAATTCTCCATCAATGCTGAAGCTTAGCTTAGCTGGGTATGTAATTCTTTGTTGAAATTGTTTATCTTTGAGAACTTTCAGGTTGGACTCCATGCTCTCCAAGCCTGAAGTGTTTCTGTAGATAAATCTGAGCGCAGGTTTTTTAAACAGTTTGCTATTATCTCAGGAACTGATAGGGCTCATGAACTTGAGGAAAGCTCGAGGACAGCACCAAGCCTTTTGTGGGGGATCCACTCCCATACCTAAACACCTCCCACAGGCCCCAACTTAAACATTGGGGATCACATTTCAGCATGAGATTAGGAGAGAACAAATAACCAAACTATATCAGTGGTATTATATTTTAAGAATGAGCTTATTTGAATTCTTTTTTTTTTTTTTTTTGAGATGGAGGCTCATTCCATTGCCCAGGCTATAATGCAGTGGCACACTCATAGTCACCCCAGAATCGACCTGCTGGGCTCTGGAGATCCTTCCACCTCAGCCTTCCTAGTAGCCAAAACTACTGGCGTGCACTACCATGCCTGGCTAATTTTTGATTTATTGTGGAGACAAGGTCTCTCCACATTGCCCTGGCTGATCTCGAATGCATGGGCTCAGGCAGTCCTCTCACCTTGGCCTCCCAAAGTGCCGGGATTGCAGGCTGAGTCACCAAGTCCAGACTACTGATTTGAATTCTTAAGAACAAGAAATCCCAACAAATACAGTTGGTTGATGGCAAACCGAAACATATTGTGGACATTGCAGCAGACACTATGAATGCTTCTCTTTATCCTCCTCACCTTCTTCTTCTATCACTCTTCTCGAACTATCAGTTACAAACCGTGAATGACTTCATGGCTGCCCACTGCCTTGCCATTGTGTGAGCGTGATCTCCAGCACCTACATCTTTCTGGGAGATTTTTCCACCCAGGTGATGTGCTTTTCTCCCAGCCCTACCTTGGGCAGGATGAAAGTGCCTAGGAATCGGGTTCTCAGTAGCAGCCTCAGCCGAGGGAGGTTGTCAGGCTCCTGGATAAACACGTCAACCCTCTGCCCTTCAGTGGAAACAACTCTGAGGTGTGGGTTCTCCGCTGTCTCCCAGGGAATGAGCCCTAGTTACTCACAGTGGGAACTGTTGGCTAATACAGCATTTACTAACTGCCTTTTCTTCTCATCACCCTTCCCACTCCTCTGTGGGGTGTTCTTAAGATCACTTCCCTGCAAAACTATCTGCCCTTTACTCCTTGTCTCAGAGTCTGCTTCAGGGATGGCCTAGATTAAGAGAGACGTTTTTTTAAATAGTGGATTTCTTTTAATCTGCCCACCAAACACTTTATGAAAAACCTCCAAAACCTCCAAAACCCCCTGGAAAGCAGTATGAGTTGCTGACAGGCATGCATAATGTTTATTTTTATTTATTTTTTATTTTAGAGTTGTGGGTTACAAGTGGGGATTCACTTCCTAAGTAGGTTGCGTACAGATGAAGTTTGGGCTTCTAGCTGGCCCTCTCTCCCCCGGAGAGTGAACCAAGTTCCCAGCATGTTGCAACATGTCCTCCTCCCTTCTCTCTCCCTTCCCCCTCCCTCCTCCCTCCCTCCTCCCTCCCTCCTACTCTAGCAGGGTCCAGCATCTGCCAATCCAACCCTTGTGCTTGTGTGGCCAATGCTCATGGCCCACTTATGAGTGAGAAAATGCAGTATTCAGTTGTTTCTGTGATAGTTAGCTTAGTATGATGGTCTCCAGCTGCATTTATGCTGCTGCAAAGGCCATGATTTTATTCTTCTTTATGGACGGGATGTATAATAGTCTATCATGTATATGTACCAAACTTTTTGATTCAGTCCACTTTCAGTAGACATCTGGATCGGTTCCATGTTTTTGCCGTGTAAATAGTGCAGCAATAAACACGCATGTTCAAGTGTCTTTTAGGTAGAGTTATTTATGTTTCTCTGGGTATATCCCATTACAAAATGGACAAAGGATATGAAGAGATACTTCTCAGAAAATGACATACAAGCAACCAATAAACACATGAAAAATTGCTCAGCCTCACTAATCATCAGAGAAATGCAAATCAAAACTACAATGAGATAACACCTAACATTAGCCAGGATGGCAATCATCAATAAGTCAAAAAACAACAAGTGCTGGGTGCCAGCTGTGGAGAAAAAGGGAAGCCTTTATACAGCTGTAGGAATGTAAGTTAGCTCAAACTTTATGGAAAGAAGTGTGGTGATTTCTCAAAGAACTAAAAATTGCACTTCCATACAATCCAGCAATTCTTCCTAGTAGATCCTGGATGTTAGGTCTTTGCTGAATGCATAGCTTGCAAATATTTTTTTCCCCATTCTGTGGGTTGTCGCTCTCCTCTCTTTATGGTTTCTTTTGCTGTGCAGAAACTTTTCAGTTTGATAAGGTCCCATCTGTCTATCTTAGCTTTTGTTGCATTTGCTTTTGAGGACTTGGCTATGAATTCATGGCTTACTCTGATGTCCAGGAGGGTGTTCCCTAAGTTTTCTCCTAAGATTCTTAAAGTTTGAGGTTTTACAATTAAGTCCTTGATCCAGTTTGAGTCAATTTTTCTATATGGTGATAGGTAGGGGTCCAGTTTCATTCTTCTGCATGTGGCTAGCCAGTTTTCCCAGCACCATTTGCTAAATATGGTTTCCTTTCCCACATGTTTGTTATTGATGGCTTTGTGGAAGATAAGGTGGTTGAAGGAACATGCTTTTATCTGGGTTCTTTGTCTTGTTCCATTGATCTATGTGTCTATTCCAGTACAGGTACCATGCCATTTTGGTTTGTAGCCTTGTAATAAAGTTTAATGTCTGAAAGTGTGATGCATTCAGCTTTGTTTCCTTTGCTGAGAATTACTTTTGCTATTTGTGCTCTTTTTTGCTTTTGCATGAAATTCTGTATTGTCTTTAGAGGGCTGTGGAAAATGGTGTTGGCAATTTGATAGGGATTGCACTGAATCTGTAGATTGGCTTGGGCATGATGGACAGCTTGACAATGTTGACTTTTCCAATCCATAAATATGCGATGTTTTCCCATTTGTTTGTATCATCCTTGACTTCTCTGAACAGTGTTTTGTAGGTCTCATTGTAAAGGTCTTTCACTTTGGTTAGGTGGATGCCAAGTTATTTATCTTTTTTTGTGTGTGGCTATCGTGAATGGAATTGTGCTTTTTATTTGGCTCTCAGCCTGTTTGTCGTTGGCGTATAGAAATGCAACTGTCTTTTGCACAATGATTTTGTATCCCAGGACTTTACCAAAGTTGTTTATCAGTGCAGAGGTTTTTGACAGACTCTCTAGGGTTTTCTAGGTATAGAATCATATCATCTGCAAAGAGGAAGAACTTAACTTCTTTTTCTGTTTGCATACCCCTGATTTCCTTCTCTTGCCTGATTGCTCTGCCTAGGACTTCCAGCACTATGTTGAACAGGAGGGGTGAGAGTGGGCATTCACTGTCTTATTCCAGTTCTTATGAGGAATGCGTCCCTCCTCTGCCCATTAAGTGTGATGTTGGCTGCTGGTTTGTTATATATTACTGTTATTTTTTGAGGAATGGTCCTTTGATGCCTAGGTATTCAAGGGTTTTTATCCAAAAAGGATGCTGGATTTTATCGAATGCTTTTTCTGTGTCTAGTGAGATAATCATGTAGTTCTTGGTTTGACACTGTTAATGTGCTGAATTACATTTACACACTTATGAATGTTGAAACAGTCCTGCATCCTGGGAATGAAGCCCACCTGGTCACGATAGATGATCCTTGAAATGTGTTGTTGGATACGATTTGCTAGAATCTTGTTGAGAATTTTTGTATCTATGTTCATTACCAGAGAAATAGACTGGTAATTCTCTTTCCTTAATGGGTCTTTGTCAGATTTGGGTATCAGGATGATATTTGCTTAATAGGATGAGCTAAAGAAAATTCTTTTTTTCTCAACTACCTAGATACTTTCAAAAAGTATCAGCTCTTCCTTGTATGCCTTGTAGAATTCAGCTGACAAACCATGTCTTCCAGAGCCTTTTTCTTATAACTGAGTCAATTTCTTGGATTGTTATTTGTCTGTTTAGGGTTTCAATTTCTTCCTGTTTCAAACTTAGGAGTTTGTATGATGCCAGAAAATTCTCCATAATCTCTAATTTTTTAGTTTATTTGTGTACAGATATTAGGAGTAAGCTCTGATAATCTTTTGAATTTTGGGGGGGTCATTGCCCATTTGGTTTCCAATTGTGATTATTCAGACTTTCTCTCTCTCTTTTAGTCAGTCTGGCCAGGGGTCTGTCAATCTTATTTATCCTGTCAAAAAATCAGCTTTTTATCTTGTTGATCCTTTCTGTTTTTGTCTTCTATTTACTGTAATTGTGACTTTGCGTTAGTTGTCTGGATTTTTACACTGAAATTAGTATTTAACCGTTCTTGCATTTCCAGCTCCCTTAGGTGTGACATTAGGTTGTTTACTTGCAATCCCTCTGTTTATTGATATGTGTGTATAATGATGTAAGCTTCCCTTGCAACACTGATTTCATGGTATCCCAGAGGTTTAGGTATGTTGTATCTTGGTATTCATTTGCTTCTAGGAATCTTTTTCTTTTTTTTTTTTTTTTTGAGTTGTAGTCTCACTCCATTGCCCAGGCTGGAGTATAATGGCACACTCACGACTACCCCAGCATCAACACGCTGGGCTCTGGCAATCCTTCAGCCTCAGCCTTCCAAGTAGCCAGAACTACAGGTATGAGCTACCATATCCGGCTAAATTTTTTTAATTTATTGTAGAGATGAGGTCTCGCCAAGTTGCCTAGGATGGTATTGAACCTGTAGGTTTAGGCAATACCCTCACCTTGGCCTCCCACAGTGCTGGGATTACAGGCTTGAGCCACCGTGCCCATTTGGAATCTTTTTATTTCTGTGTTGACCAAAATATCATTCAACAGCATATTGTTTAGTTTTCATGTATTTTTGTGTTTTGGGAGGTTCTTGTTGGTGATATTTATTTCTATTCCACTGTGATCTGAGAAGATGTTTTTCACCCTTATGAAATTTGTTCACACTTGAAAATATAAAGACTGAGAATGTGATCAATCTTAGACTATGTTAATGTGCTGATGAGTAGAATGTATACTCTATGGTCCTTGGGTTAAGTGTTCTATAGATGTCTATTAGGTCCAATTGGCCAAGTGTAGAATTAAGGGTACAGATCTCCTTGTTGGTTTTTTGCCTCAATGATCTGTCTAGGGTTATTAGTAGAGTATTAAATTCTCTGACTATGAATATGTGGATGTCTGTGTCCTTTCTTAGTTTATATAACTATAGTTTGATAAATCTGACTGATCCTGTGGTGGGTGCATATATATTTAAGACATATTTCTTGCTGATGGATTGAGCCTTTTATAATTATGTAGTATCCATCTGTGTCTTTTTTACCTTTTATTGGTTTGAAGTCTGTTTTGTCTGATATGAGAATAGCTACCCCTGCTCTTTTTAAAATTTTTCTTTGACCTAGAAGACCTTTTTCTAGCCCCTTACTTTGAGCCTATGGGTATACTATGCAATGAGATGGATTTCCTAGAGGCAGCAGAATGTTGTTGAATAATATTTCTTTATCCAGTGTGCTACTTTATCCCTTTTTAATGGTGCGTCCAGTCCATTCATGTTCAAATTAATTATTGATATGTGAGGGCTTATCATTGTCATAATGCTCTTAAGCAGTTGTTTGACTCCATTTTTCAAAATAATTTTTTGGATGATCTGTATGCCCTATTTACTCTGTGCTTGCCTGTGCTTTTGCAATGGGTAAAACTGTTCTTTCATTTCTCTACTCAAAACTTTCTTAAACATATCCTAAATGACTGGTCTGGAGATGGAGTATTCTCTTAGGGACTGGATATCTGGGAAGGATTTTAATCCTTCTCTTCTGGAAGGATCTTCATTCTCTAATGAAACTTAGCTTGGTGGGATAGGAAATTCTTGGCTGGAATTGCTTATCTTAAAAAACATTAAAGATGGGACTCCAGTCCCTGCTGACTTGTAGGGTTTCTGCTGAGAAGTCTTCAGCAATTCTAATGGGTCTTCCCTTCTTTCTAGCTAACTTTAGATTTTTTTTTCATGCTTACTTGTGGAGATGGATTACTATGTGTCTTGGGCAGGGGGTAGTGGGGCGGGGTTCTCATGTAATACTTTGCGGGGGTTCTCTGAATCTCTTCCATTTGGATTGTTACCTCTCTAGTAAGACAGGGTAATTTTTCTTGGATGATGTCTCAGAAGACTTGTTTTAGTGTGTTCTCAGTTTTCCCTTCTGATTCAGGGATGCCAATCAATTGTATATTTGGTCTCTTTATATAATCCCATAATCCCATACCTCTCATAGGCTTTGCTCATTTTTTCTGAAACTTTTCTCCTTGTTTTTGTCAAACTTAGTTACTTCAATATTTTGATCTTCAAGCTCTGAGATTTTTTTCTCTGCCTGGGTGATTCTTCTCCCTAGGCCTGTCAATGTGCTTTGAAATTCCGGGAGGAAATTCCTTATTACCAAGATTTCAGATTGGACCTTTCTTATATTGGCCAGCTCAACTTTCACTTCCTGCATGGCTTTTGTTGCCTTGGGTGATCTTTGTTTCCAACTGCTTGTGGTTTTCTTTAACTGTTTTTGCCATCCATTGTCTAAATTCTGTTTCTGTCATCAGAGACAGGTTGTTGATGAATTTCATTATTTGGGGATTGGAAGGTTCTTTTGTAGGTGATATCCCTTTAAGGTTTTGAGGATTTCCAGTGGTTATATGCTGGTTTTTCCTCATCTGTGAGGGTCAACTCTTCTCTTTTAATATGATTTTTTAGTCTTTCTGTTTTGCAGTTAGAGATGGTCTAGCTGTCCTACAGTTTTTTCTGTCATTCAAAATAGTTGCATAAGGGTAGCAAGAGGGTCTGCTCCTCCTGCACCACCACTCTTGCTGGGCAGTGCTCAGAACTCAAAGTGACTTTCCACTGCAAAATTTTCCTATGGCCAGACTGGGCAGACTGCTTTCGGACACTGAGTTGAAAGCTCTTTGGGGGGACTGGGAAATGGGATGAGCCCCCAACCCCTTGGCAGTATTGCTGGAATGCAGCACCATCTGTCCTTAGCCCAGATGTGCTCCCACCAGGAAACCAGGCTGACAGGTGCTCTCCCCTCTCTGCCAAAGGCCATGCTCAGAACTTTAAAGCAGCAGAGTCCCTGGGCATGGTGGGACCTGCCCTTGGGGTTGGGTGAGGCTGGAAGGTGATCCTTCCTGGTCTAGGGGATGGGTGCCAGAGTCTGGCAGCAGATCCCAAGTAAGTGCAGCCAGGAGGGTAACTTTCTTGGCCAGGGAATTGGCCACCAAGCAACGTGGTTGAGATTATGCTCTCAGCTTTTGACTGGTGGTATACGTTCTGAGCTCAGGTGGGTTCCCAGCTCCACCTGGGCTCTGAAAGCGTGCTGCTGTGCCCTAACCAGGTCTTCTCCTGCGTAGAACTAAGGACCAGTCCACAGCTAGGGGTTGGGGAACTGAAGCAGACTGTGTTAGGAACACTCACCCCCTCACACATACAAGGCAAGACTGCAAATTGTACACAAGCCTGGTGACTGGCAGGGATGTTTCCCCCTTGTTCCAAAGCTGACTGCCAGCTCTCACTCTTCCTTGATCCCTGTGTGTCCCAAGAGTCCTCAGTGGAGTGGAGTGTGCATCAGCTGTCAAAGCCTGCTCAGGTTATTTGGGGTTTCCAGGAGCTGTGATTGTCTTCCTTGTTCTGCTCTGTGAGAAAGGTGCTGGTTAGCCTAGGTGGCCATCTTCCACATATAACATTACCATCTTCCTACCTGTAAATGACTTCTGAAATGCTTAGGTTAGGCGTACAGCCATACCAGAGTGAGTTATGCCTGAAATACCTTTAAAGGAGGAAAGTAACACTTCGATAAATACAGTAAGTCCAAACAAATTTCATCTTGATGTCTACAGAGGAAATAAAAGCTGGGGCTTTATACTCTTTCTCCTATATATTATGTAATTTATTGGCAAATGAACAGAATGGTAGTGGCATATCTATTTTCATCAGTGATAAACAATTTGCTGTGCCTTTTTAATTTAGCAAATTTTGCATCATGGAGAAAGACATAGGCTCTAAGCGGAGGAAAGCTGAGTTTTAGAAATAAGTGGAAGAATTTACTTATCACAAAGACTTCTGGCACACAACTGGTACTGGTTTCCTTACCTATGGCTCCTGCCACTTGGGTATGTGAGAAGCTATAGTTTGTCCATGGTGAGTGACTCTTCTCAGCACATCACCTACCACTCAGACTGTTGTAATTAATAAAAAATAAAGGACTAGGTCTTGAGTGATGGAATTTGGGTTGCTTGTGGTGGGTGACAGCAGTGGTAGATGCCCCAAGAGAAAGCAGAGGTCGGAGAATAAAAGGGATTATAGGATACTCGAGAGTGAATGTGCAGAAGGACAAGCACAATGCCCCAATCCATCATAACCTGCACATATTTGTAGCTGGAAACAAATGTACTTCCAAAATGAGCGTGTTTCATTTCACAAGATAGTTAGGTGTAAGAAGCAAAGTATAAGATCTGATATGTATTGCACAATGAGCTTATAGTGCTTTCCTGATGAGAAGGAAGTATTAAAGATGCCCGCAAAAGCCATGGCTTTATTTATATATGTTTGTATTTTTCCTCATCTCAAGAGATCCTCCTGCCTCAACCTCCAGAGTAGTTGGGACTAAAAGTGCATGCCACCACACCCAGCTAATTTAGAATTTTTTCATTTGTAAAGATTAGGTCTTGCTATGGTGCCTAGTCTGGAGATCTTGATTCAGTCAATTTTTTCTCTCATATCTAAGGGGATTCCCCCCAACTCCAAAGTTGTTTAATGGATCTGTGAGATTATAAACTTGTGTCTAAGGCTTAACATGGAATACCCTGTTTGGGATTGGTTAGTTCTTTTTGTTCAGTGTGAGAAAATAGTATGAGATATTGGTTGGACAACATGATGACTAGGGTTGTCTGAGAGCAAGACAGGCTAGTGGGGGACAAAAACACCCTTTCTGCAGCAAGAGTTGGTCTTCTGGTCTTTTCCCGTTAGTGTGGTTCAGATCCTCTCTGCTTCTGCTCTGGACAATGTTTCCTTTTTTTTTTTTTGAGTTGCAGTCCCACTCGATCGCCCAGACTGGAGTGCAGTGGCCGCTCCCGGCCACCGCAGCCTCAACCTGCTGGGCTCCGGCGATCCTTCCGCCTCAGCCTTCTGAGTAGCCGGAATTACAGGCAGGCGCTACCGCGCCCGGCTAATTTTTCTGATTTATTGTAGAGATGAGGTTTCGCCTGCCCAGGCGGGTCTCAAACCCGCGGGCTCAGGCAATCCACTCACCTCAGCCTCCCAAGGCGTGGGATTACAGGCTGAGCCACCGAGCCCGGCTCCCTTTTCTTTTTATTTATTTATTTATTTATTTAATTTTTTTTTGAGTTGGAGTCTCACTCTGTCACCAGGACACCCAGCATTGACCTGTTGGGCTCCCCCGATCTTTCCGCCTCCGTCTTCCAAGTGGCTGGAACTCCAGGTGCGCACTACCATGCCCAGTTAA
>CAUYQG010111746.1:0-22168 GCA_963574415.1 Tarsius wallacei | reverse complement strand
CACGCCCGGCTGATTTTTTGATTTATTGTAGAGATGAGGTCTCGCTTGCCCAGGCAGGTCTCGAACCCGCGGGCTCAGGCAATCCACTCACCTCAGCCTCCCAAAGGCGCGGGATTACAGGCTGAGCCACTGAGCCCGGCTGATGTGGAATTTATATATGAATTAATAAGAACCTATGAGTTAATATGAACTAGATGATATAAAAATAGTTCAGATGACTTGCAGTATAAAACTTGTATTTATTAATAAGAACCTATGAGTTAATATGAACTAGATGGTATAAAAATAGTTCAGGTGACTTGCAGTATAAAACTTGTATTTATTTTTATTTTCTTCTAACAGCTTGTTTGTTGGAGGAATAAAAAAGTAAGAATAGGCAAATGACTAAAGAGGACAAATTTCCTAAAATTAGATTTCTACTCAGACTAATTCTTAACAGTAAGCATACTAGTTCTTTTAAATTTTGTATGAATTTGATAATGAGAGTGATCAATTACATGCAAGTGATTGAGGTACCAAAAATATTGGAAAATTTGTTTTTTTGTCATCCAGAATGTTAAGCACAATGATTATATAGTATAACATCACATTTTATTTTAGAAGCTTCATCTTCTAATGTTTAATTTTTCATGTATTTTTATATTTTTATTTTAGATTCAGGAGGTACACATGTGTATTCATTTCATGGACATATTGTGTAGTGGCGGGGATTGGGTCTCAGGTGGTCCATTCCCCAGATGATGAACATTGTGCCCTGTAGGTAGTTTCTGAATCCTAGTCCCCCCCCCCACTTATTTGTGTCCCAAGTGTCTATTATTTTCATCTTTGTGACCACTTAGCTCTCATATATGAATGAGAACGTGCAGTGTTTAGTTTTCTGTTTCTGAGTCAGTTCACACAGGATAGTAATCTCCAGCTCCAAACGAACTGCAAAGGACACAATTTCATTAGTTTTTATGGCTGCATAGTATTCCATGATGTATATATACCACACTTTCATTATTCAGTGATTGGTTGATGGGCATTTAGGTTGATTCCACATCTGCAATTGTGAATTTTGCTGCGATGAACATATGGATGCGGGTGTTTTTTTGTTTTGTTTTGTTTTTTGTATAACGACCTCTGTTCCTTAGGGTCTGCTGGATCAAATGATAGATCTACTTTTAGTTCTTTGGGTAATCTCCATATCACTTTTCATAGAGGTTGTACTAATGTACACTCCCACCAGCAGTGTATAAGTGTTCCCTTTTCTCTGATCTGCATCAGCATCTATTGTTTATTAATATTTTAGTAATGACCATGCTGACTGGTATAAGGTGGTAGTATCTCATTGTGGCTTTAACTTGCATTTTCCTGATTAGGAGTGATGGTGAGAATTTTTTCTATGTTTGTAGGCCATTTGTATATCTTCTTTTGAGAGATGTCTATTCATGTAATTTGCCCACTTTTTAATAGAATTATTTCCTTTTTTGTTGCTGATTTGTTTGAGTTCTTTGTAGAATCTGGATATTAGTACTTTGTCAAATGTATAGTTTGCAATTATCTTCTCCCATTCTGTAGGTTACTTGTTTGCTCTGTTGACTATTTCTCTTGCTGTGTAGAAGCTTTTTCTTTAAATTAAGTCCCACTTATTTATTTTTGTTTAGTTGCATTTACTTTTGGGGTTTTAGCCATAAGAACGTCCATAAGAGTTCTTCCTAGGTTTTATTCTAGTATTTTTATGGTTTCAGGTCTGACATTTAAGTTTTTAATCCATCTTTAGTTAATTTTTGTATGGTAGAGATAGGGATTAGGTTTCATTTTTCTACATGTAGCTATCCAATTTTCTCAGCACCATTTGTTGGAAAGGGTGCCTATTCTCCAATGCATGTTTTTGTCTATTTTGTCAAAGATGAGTTGGTTGTAGGTGTTTGGGTTTATATCTGGATTCTCTATTCTGTTCCACTGGTTCATGTGTCTCTTGTGCCAATATCATGTGTTTTGGTTATTATATCCTTGTAGTATAATTTGAAGTCAGGTAACGTGATGCCTCTAACTTTGTTCTTTGCTTAGGGTTTGTTTGGCAATGTCATCCTGAATGGAGAAAAGTTGAGCACATACCACAAAAGTTGGAACAAGAATAGGATGCCCATTTTCACCACTAATATTCAGCATAATACTGGGTTTCCTAGTCAGAGCAATCAGGCAAGAAAAAGAAAGAAAATGTATCCAAATTGGAAAAGAAGAAATCAAACTGTCTCTGTATGCCAGCAGTATGATCTTATACCTAGAGAACCCTAAAGACTCTTCCAAGAGACTCCTGGACTTGATAAATGAATTTGGTAAAGTTTCAGGATACAGAATCAACACACACAAATCAATCGCACTTCTGTACACCAATAGTGACCAAGCTGAGAATCAGCTCAAGAACTCAATTTTATTAACAATAGTAGCAAAAAAGCTAAAATATCTAGGAATATATTTAATCAAGGAGGTGAAAGATCTCTACAAAGAGAACTACAAAGCTCTGATAAAAGAAATTGCAGTGGACACAAACAAATGAGGAAACATCCCATGCTTGTGGATTTGAAGAATTAGCATTATTAAAATGAACATGTTATCCAAAGTAATCTACAGATACAATGCAATCCCTGTCAAACTACCAATGTCATTTTTCACAGAATTAGATTAAAAAGTCCTATTTTAGAAACTTTAACTTTCTTGAGCTACATGCAAATATTATGTATTTAATTATGAACAGCTTTCAGTAGTTTGTTTTAAAAATAACATTTAAGAAATATTTCCAAAGCATAGTTCATGTTAGTACTAAAAAATAAATAGTCCATTCTCCTTGATGGTAGAACAAAAATTGTAGGTATTGTGCATATAACTTGGTATCATTTTGTGAAACTCTCAGGCCTATAGTCCTCGAGATTTTCAAGTTGCATTTTACAGGCAAAACCAGTGTTTGAGCATTTAAAAAATGAGCGTCAAATCTGAGGATTATCTAAATTCTGGACTTTAATTTCTGCTGTTTCTATTTATTGTTTATTTCTTTGCTAATCGGTACCTTGTCAGAAAAGAAGAGAGGGAAGAAAGAGGGCTTGCAAATTAGTTAATTTTATTATTGATAGTGTTTGGAGAAAGAGTGCAAACAAAGTGGTTAAAATGGGTTTATCATGATCTGTGGTTTTCCCATTGTTTATGCTTTCCATTTTCCTGAATCATCAAGAATTTGCTTTTATTTTGGGCTTAGTTTCCTAGTAGTCTTCAGTAGATCTTCCATTGTGAGAAATTTCAAACATTTTTAATGCATTTTAATCTTTAGTATAAAGAATGAAGTTAGGTCTGGGTAAAAATTTGTTAATTGGGCAGTTTGCATTCCATATGTTACCCATTTTTCCTGAGAGTTCATTTTCCATCTTCCGTTTCCCCTTTATTTTCTCCCTTCTTTCCTTCCTTTAATGCACACTTACTGAACTTCAACTCTGTGCTAGGCAGGTGTGTCTGCATCTTAATAGTGGAAGCCTAGTGGAAATTTTAGTGTTCATGGCCAACCAGTGCACAATCAGATAACTGTCCTTGTACCTATATATCCCGTTGACTGGCTATGGTGCAAGTGAGGTCCTCTTCCCTTAGAGTCGTTATATTAGCTAGTATAGGCTACACTGCTATAACAAGTATAGGCAATATGTAATCGCTCAAGCAAGTTGACGTCTTTCTCAGGCAATAGGTTCTAGCAAATTTTCCAAATAGGGGGGATGGGGCTCTTCAAGAAACCAGGGCTGATGCATGGCTGCATGGGTCTAAGCCATTTCAGCCCATGTAAGGAGAAACAAAGAATGGAGTATTGTGCCGGGGAGTTTACAGACCAGACCTCAAAATAGTAGGCACAGTTGCTATTCACATTTTGCAGTCACATATCCACACTAACTTTAAGGAAAACCGAGAGATGGATTATAGCCCTGCGCCTAGAAAGAAGTGGAGAATGAATTTTGATGGACATAAATGATCATGGATCCACAGACATGAATAGCCACCTTGAGCCAGAGCTAACTAGTAGCTTTCACAAAGTTATATTAGTTTTCATTTTAAAATCTTAAAAGTAATTTCTGTGCCTTTTTTTCTGCTTACCAGAAAATGTGCTCCTTGCTCTGTGTAGGAGACTTTAAAATATGCTGATTATCACTTTAGTACATTCGGTGACTCAACATGTATGAATATATTTAAGGTTCTTAATACATACTGTTAGTTTGATTTTCAATAAATTTATACAAATTTACCTTCTTAAGAGCAGGAATGAATGTGCCCATGTGATGTGTGCAATTACCAGATAATCCAGCAATTACATTCCTGGGTATTATCCTAGAGAAATAAGAACTTATAGTCGTACAAAAACCTATACAGGAATTTTCATAGCAACTTTATTCATAACAGTGAAAACCTGAAAAAAAAACCAACAACCCAGATTTCCTTTACTGGGTAAATGATTAAACAACCTGTGGTACATCCATATCATGGACTACTACTCAGCAATAAAAAAGATGGAGCTACTGATCCATGAGAAACTTGGGATGAATTTGTAGAGAATTGTGCTCGGTGAAAAAAAACTATTTCGGAAGATTAAATACGGAATGATTCCCTGTATATAACATTTTTGAATCTTTTTTTTAAAAAGGACACCAGGATAGTAGTTGCTATGGGCTGAGAATAGAGGGAGGAGCAGGGAAGTAGAAATACTTCCGGTGAGGGAACTCCTCTGTGTGTTGTCTGTGGTGGTGGCTATACAAGCTTACATACAAATACACAAGTACAACTGGCAAAACAACAACAACAACAAAACACAGTAGATTGGTGGTGGATGCCATTAATGTCAATATTGTTTGCAATACTGGGCTGTAGTTTTGCAAGATGCTATTATTGGGGAAATGGGGTAAAGATCATACAGTATCATTATTTCTTATAACTGACTGCATATGAATCTGCAATTATCTCAAAATTAAAAGTTTTATTAAAAATAATGCATGATATAAAATTCATCATATGGCTTTAGTACTTTCCATATAATTAGGTTCTTTTGTTTGATGACTGTATGCTTTTCTGTCATTGTAATTAGGAAATTGTCCCTCTCTGATTCGCTCTCTACTATTCCTGGCTGGTATTTACTTGTAAATGTCCAGAATACAGCTGAGACCTTTTCTTGCTTTCCTACTGAAATTTTCTTTTTTTACTTTTCCAAAACTGTTTCTTTATGCTCTCGTCTTTTTGTTTGGACACATGATCTCAAACATTTCACTGACTTCTTTGTAGTGTAGCTTTGACTTAAGTCTGATTTTTAAATTTTTACTTATGTTTTCTTTAGACGTAACTGCCAAAGGATTTCCAGGCCAGCACTGGTTGTTTCAGTGCACAATTTGTACCTATTTATATGCTCTTGGTCAATAAGTTATGCTGCTAAGAGTATTCTTTTACTTTATCACCAAAAGAATCTTATTTTATTCACTTTTTTATGTTAGAAGATGCTCTAAACGGGAGAATTGAGTAACGTATTTCTCACATCCTCAGTTTAAAACACTCTATCATCACCATCTCTCTGTGCAAAGTCCTTCTTTTTGTTCTTTATTCATTTGGTTATTTATCACTTCTGTTTTAGCACTGACTCCCACTCCAATGCTCTCCATCCCATGCTCACTTTTCTGTTTTATGGATGGATGTAACTTGTAAAATGTGTAGCATTTTGCATGCATTTCACATTTATTTAAATAATTTGTGTCATATAATGTTTTGTAAGTTATTTAGTTATGTGTGGATCTCTCTTATTATTTTCTATTTGTTGAGCTTTTAAAATATTCAACTAGGATTTTGATTAGGAATACACTGAATTTATTGATTAATTTGAGGGGAAAAAAGAGATTTTTACTGTGTCTAGTGCATGCCTAGTAAAGAAAAGTTTAAGTGACAAGGAATATACTTGATAGTGTCTATGTTTCCTTCCTTTCTTGAGATTTTAATGGAGGAAGCCCTACTGTCATTTGCCTAATATCTTTTTGATGATGCCTTTAGTATCCATGCTTAAATTATTTTTATTACATTTGCTGTACATTAACTAACATTTAGGTGTGTGTTATACTACTGACACTTAGGTTTCTGTTGTAATCCTTATAAATGTTCTCTTATTATTGTATTTTTGATTGCATAATTTTAAATTATAGCAGTCTGTCAAAAGGATTCTATTTGTGTCTTCTTGAAATGGTGTGGATAAGCTTATTTGCATAAAGATAAATATTGCTGTGTTTTATCTGTATCTAGAACAATCCCAGCAAATTGGTTATCAACCTTAAAAAAATGTCAGAGAAAAACATCTCCTAATTGAATGAATTTATTTGGGAGTAAGCAAAAAGGATGATAATCCCAGATGCACAGCTATGGCAAGCCACAGGTGTGCCCAAAGAGGGGAAGATAAGGGGAAGCTTTTATTTTGCAAAACAGAGTTCACAGGAGCTGCTTAGAAAGAGTTCAGAAGGCTCAAAGCTGGAGTTTGTCAGTTTATTGGTGGAGGTGTTTTTACTAGGCAAGTGTTCTTTTGAGAACATCTTGTCTGAATTGCTGCCATCTCAGATAATGACTTGATTAACTTGGTCGTAGAAATATGTGCATGCATGCAAAACATAGGTCGTGAAAAGCATGTGATGCATTAAGGACTGGAAGGAATTTCTTATGGAATTATTTTAGGCAGCCCTCGAGACAATTCTTATCTCAGCTCATGTAAGTATGAGCTGTCCTTTGTGCTTCCCTGACTCTAATTTGTTTAGGTCTGACACACTGAATTCATCCTGCTTTCTGCAACTTTCACAGGGTCTTGGCTTATTTGTACTTTTTTTTTTTTCTGGTCAGTGATATGTTCTTGATCCCAGTTCTCTAGTGCTGTAGACTGAATTGTGATGCCCCCCCAAATTCATACGTCGAAGCCTTAACCCCTCCTGTCACTGTATTGGAGATAGGGCCTTTAAGGAAGTGATTAAGGTTAAATGAAATCATAATGGTAGAGGCCTGGTCCAGTAGAACTGGTACCCTTTTGAGAAGAGAAAGAGACATCAGAGTTCTCTCTCTTCTTCCTGTGAGAACACTGGGAAAAGGTGGCTGATTGCAAGCAAGAAAGAGAGCCCTCGCCAGAACCTGACCACACTAGCACCCTGATATAGCACACTTCCAACTCCCAGAACTGTGAGAAATTAAATTTCTGTTGTTCAAGCCAACCATTATATCATATTATTGTCCCCCTGGCTGACTAAGACACCAAGTCTGACATTAGAGTGATTGTCATATTAATTAGTGCTCTGACAGATAGAATTATGAGTCAGCTTTCCATTAGAAATCATTTTATAAGTCTATTTTTGTTCTAGAGTGTTTAGGCATTAAATAAAGTAAATGAGCCACTGGTTGTATCTTTCCATATTTGCCGACTTCTAATGAACTTCGTGAAATGGCAACTACTTTTTCTAGCCACCCAAGTGCCTTATATTCATGGTTAGTTGTTGTATATCATTTCCTATCTTTTCTGACAGAAAAAGGATGTGAGATTATTTTGCTATGTAACTCAGTTAGGTTACCTGAAACACTTTGTGAGCTACATTTTTGAAATACAAAATAGTATTGCTTATATTATACATCTTCATTTTTTTTTTTCAGAGCAGGAGCCATTTCAAGAGTGAGAGCCACCTAGAAGATTGGATAATTGCACTTAATTATTTGTGATATTAATTGGCAGTTTACATTTTTTTCTTTAAGGAGATATGTCGTGACAATCTAATATTTTCTCATATGAATTTTTGAGACTATACTCTCAGACCAAATATATTAAATTTGTGGTAGATTTTGGACCCAAATAGAACATAGATTTGGTAATAAGTATGGAGAAAATTTTTGTGTTTTATTTAGCTTTCTTTAACACCTATCTCAATGCCTGAAACATATAAGGAAAATAAATGGATAGATATTTGTTATACATTAGAAAACAACTAAAAGAACTCATCATTTCCAAATTAATTCATGTAAAAATTTGACACATTCTGAAATAGTGCTTCTCAAAGAATAATTTTGGCAAGCATCTCCAAAGGAGTTCACAAAAACTGAGTTACTGAGATATAGATGTTTACTAACATAATAATTGATGACTACACATTTTAGATATTTAATCAGCATAATGGAATATTGAGATAACATTATAGGAATTAGACACTGTTGTTATCATTGTAGGTAAGGAAAACAGTGAACACTGCTTGTGATAAACACTGACTGAATATCACTCATCTCCATTTTAAATGAGATGTAGGCTAAGTCCTATATGTGCTTTACTCTGCATGGTGGAAAATCAACCACTGCTTTGCTCTCAAGAAGGTATAGATCAAGTGAGGAATAGTTACCAGATATGTATGCAACATGTAGTATTATGTTTAGTTTTTACTTTGTTGTTGATGCTTATAAATCCCACTGTTATCAGTAGCTCTGACTTTGTGGCCATTATCAAATTAGTTTGAGTGTTCATAAAGACCTTTAGTTTAGACTATGATAGCTATGACAGACTTGATAGTTTTCTATTTAGTGAAGCAGAGTATAATTCTGGTTACTCTAAATTCCTTTATTTAGTCACAGTTTGTGATTCAACAATGAGTTTAGAAGCTGATTTGGAAAAATGCTTCTTATACCTAAGAAAATGTTCCACATCAGCTCTGTCATCTTTATATTCTTAGCTGGGAATTATGAGGCACTAATGTTGTATTTTCACAAGAAGACTTGCAAGCAATTGTGAGCAATGTTACCCAATAAATTAGACAGATAAATGAGAAGAGAGATATTAAACTTCATAGAAATTCCTTTGTCACTTTCTAGTACCTTCCCTGCCCTTGACAGTCTTCTCTGCTATTTAGATGACAATAGAACACAGAGTTCTTATTTATTTATTTTTGCAAGCATGACTCTCTCTTTTGGTGGCACCTAGTAATTTCAAACTAGGTAGCAAAGTTACAAAAAAACTAGCTTTCCTTGAATGGTTACCTGTAGATTCAACCAGGGCCTGAGGACTATGATGGTTTAAATGAACACTGATCAGATAACCATGGTTTTGTCTAAAAAGGAAGCATGTTTCTGGTTAAGTCAAAATTGATTGAGGAAAGTTAAAGAAAACAGATAATTGTTTGGTGTGGTGTGATAAACTTAAATTTACTGGATTTCAAGGGAAATTCTGTAGGGTTATTGTTTGCCTTGCTTTTATGTTCAGTGCCATATAATCCATAATGGAACATGTAAAGCTAAAATGTAATAGAGAGAAATTCAATACCATTGCTTCTCTAGAGATAGTTCAGTTAGGGTCAAGTAGACTGGATCAAGCTAGAGAGGCAATGCAATTGAACTGAGAAAATTGAATGTGTCCAGATAGCATTATAGAATAGTAGAATGAAATTGACTGACTATAAAAAGCTTCACAAAATTGGTAATGAAATTTGTTTTATTATTTCAAAAGATGTAATAATTGTTAAATAATATTTATTAGCAGTTCCCTCATCTTGGGACTTTGGTCATATCCATTTAATATTTTACAGATTTATTTTTTTTAATCCTTTAGAAGTTTACATTACAAAAGTAAACTCAGAGTTTGAGGACAGTAAGTCATTGGACACGTTTGCAGTTGTGTTAGAGTTCTTATATTTCAACGGGTTTGAAAAACCACTAAATTCTATAGCACTGATAATGTTTATTTCTTTAAGACTGACAATTTCTACTTTTCTACTTTAGAAAATTACGGTTGCTTTTTGAAAAAATATTACGTGCACTTTTTTTTGGATTAAGGGTAAGAATAAACAATGATTTTACAATCGGTTTTATAATTTGTATTCTGACTTCACCTATAGGCTGTTCTTCCATCTCTCTTCCTGTCTTCGGGTCTTCTTATTTCCTGATACACAACAATATTAAAATTAGGCCAATTAAAAACCCTACAGTGACCTTTGAGTGTTTAAGTGAAGGGAAGAGTCACATAGCTCTTACTTTAAATCAAAAACTAGAAATTATTAAGCTTAATGAGGAAGGCATGTCAAAAGCTCTTATATAGTGCTAGGAATTTCATGCGAAAAATATAGACATAACTTATTTTATTGAACCTCACTTTATTGCAATTCTCAGATACTGCATCTTTTACAAATCAAAGGTCTGTAGCAACCTTGCCTTGAGTAAGCCGGTGCCATTTTTCTAACAGTATATGCTTACTTCGTGTCTTAGTCTTACATTTTGGTAATTCTTGCAATTATTTAAAACTTTATTGTATCATCTGTTATATCTGTGATCACTATTTTTTATGTTAGTACTGTAATTGTTTTGGGTGCTACACATTGCACCCATGCGAGATGGAAAATTTAATCTATATATGTTGTGTGTATTCTAACTTCACCTATAGGCTGTTCTTCCATCTCTCTTCCTGTCTTCAGGTCTTCTTATTTTCTGATACACAACAATATTAAAATTAGGCCAATTAAAAACCCTACAGTGACCTTTGAGTGTTTAAGTGAAGGGAAGAGTCACATAGCTCTTACTTTAAATCAAAAACTAGAAATTATTAAGCTTAATAAGGAAGGCATGTCAAAAGCTGAGACAGGTTAAAAGCCAGGTCTTTTAACCCCAAAAGTTAGCTAAGTTGTGAATGCGAAGGAAAGGTTACTGGAGAAAATTAAAAGTGTTACTCTAATGAACACGTAAATAATAAGAAAGTGAAACAGCTATACTGGTATATGGAGAAAGTTTTAGTGATCTGGGAAGATCAAACCAGCCATAACATTTCCTTAGGTCAAAGCCAAAACCAGAGCAAGACCCCAACTCTCTTCAATTCTGCGAAGGCTGAGAAAATTGCAAAAGAAAAGTCTGAAGCTAGCAGAAGTTGGTTCATGAGGTTTAAAAAAATAAGTTGTCTCCATAACATAGTCTAAGGTGAACCAGCATATACTTTTGTAGAAGCTGCAGCAAGTTATTCAGAAGATCTGACTAAGATCATGGATGATTTTCAACATAGACAGATTTTCAATGTAGACAAAACATCCTTGCATACTAAGCGCTTTCATACTTAGAGAAAAGAAGTCAATACCTGCCTTCAAAGCTTCAAAGGACAGTCTGACTCTCTTGTTAGGGGCTAATGCAGCTGCAGACTTTAAGTTGAAGCTAATACTTGTTTGCTATTTTGAAAATCCTAGGGTCCTTATAAATGTTAAATCTACTCTGCCTTTGCTGTATAAATGGAAGAGCAAAGTATGGATGACAGCCCATGTATTAACAGCATCATTTACTAAATATTTTAAGCCCATTGTTGAGACCCACTGCTCAAAAGAAAAAAAAAACAAATTTTTTCCAAAATATTACTGCTCACTGACAATACACCTGCTCACTCAAGAGTATCGATGGAGATGTATAAGAAGAGGAATGTTGTTTTCATGACTACTTATACAACATCCATTTTGCAGTCTGTGGATCAGGAAGTAATTTTGACTTTCAAGTCTTATTTTTTAAGGAATACATTTCATAAGGCTATAATTGCCAGAGATAGTGATTCCTTTGGTGGATCTGGGCAAAGTAAATTGAAAAACTTTGGGAAGAATTCACCATTGTAGATGCCATTAAGAACATTCATGATTCATGGGAGAAGGTCTAAATATCAGCATTAATAGGAGGTCAGAAGAAGTTGATTTCAACCCTCAATTATGGCTTTGAGAAGTTCAAGATTTCAGTGGAGGGAGTCACTGCAGACGTGGTGAAAATATAAAGATAACTAGAATTAGAAGAGGAGCCTCAAGATGTAACTGGATTTTTGCAATGTCATGGTAAAACTTGAGCGTATTAAGAGTTGCTTTTTATGGAGGAGTAAGGAAAATGGTTTCTTGAGAAAGAATCTACTCCTTGTGAAGATATCGTGACTATTGTTGAAATGACAACCCAAATATTTAGAATATTACATAAACTTAATAGGGCAGCAGCAGATTTAAGAGTATTGACTCAAATTTTGAAAAAAAATGGACTCTGAGCAAAATGCTATCAAACAGCATCACATGCTATAGAGAAATCTGTTATGAAAGGAAGATACCGTTGAGGTGGCTGACATCATTATGATTGCTTTAAGTAACTGCTGCAGCTACCCCAGCCTTCAGCAACCACCATCCTGATCAGTCAGCAGCTGTCAACACTGAGGCAAAATCCCCCACCAGCAAAACAATTACGACTTGCTGAAGGTTCAGATGGTCATTAGCATTTTTAACAACAAAGCATTTTAAAATTAAGGTATATGCATTTTTAGACAATGCTTTTGCACATTTAATAGACTACATGTAGTATAAGCATAATTTGTATATACACTGGGAAACCAAAAACTTATGTAACTCACTTTATTGTTTAATTTGCAATATCTTTGAGGTGTGCCCATACAGAAAAACTGGAGATATAGAATATGTTTTCAGAAATTATTTTAAAATTGAAGCTTATTATTAGAAACATAAAATAATCATCTTCAGATTTACTACAGATATTATGTGCCTATTTAAGTATAAATATTTTATTTTAAGTTTCTTTGTTAAATTGGGCCGTGAAATTATGTCTTGTAGATTAATAATTATGTTTTTTTAAAAACCATCTTTGTAGTTACCAGATATCATACATTGATTGACTACATATATCATAGGCTCTTAATGTAGGGCATATGAATTTCGGGGGCTCTGTGAAGCCCCTGCATTATTAGTATGCAAAATTTGGTACACAATTGCTTTTTCTGAAGTGAAAGTACATCAGATTACCAAAATAATTTATTAGAAATACTTAGTCCCAATTATTCTGTAATTAAGGAAATGACTAAATTATTTTAATTCTATGGGGAGGAAAATATGATTCTTAGTGTAGTATAGAATAAACAATAGGTTGCTAAATTTTCTCTCTGTAACTGTTGTTTTGGCATTATGTAGACAAAGCCCAAGTTCTTTAATTATGTCTGAATTAATTTACAATATATGAAATTCACCCACACTTGTTCTATTTATTTCTCCATGGAAACAGCATGCTTTGGGCTGCGACTAAATTTTCTACATGCAGGACATTTGCACTTTTATATTTAACAATATATTCTTCTAGATTATATTGTTTCATTTAGACTCTTTCTGGAAATGCAGTAAAGTTTGATGTTCTTTTAAAAAAATGCATTTTGAGTGAGTCAGCTTTTTGTTGTATAGATTGATTTCCTTGCTATCACTCATGCCAATCTTTTGTGTGTTTGTTTGTTTGCTGTTTTATAATGTTATTTCTTAGCATACTTAAAAAAATTTTTATTTTAAAGATGTGGGGTACAATACGATACAATTCAATTCAAGATGTGGGTATACAAGATGTGGGTATACAAATGGTCATCGTTAGTATCTTTTTCCTGTAAAAAATCATCATTCCGAGGGCCTCAATATAAAGTGTTTTCTTTGTACATAATCCCCAAGATTTTTATTTTAAATTTTAAAGGTGTAATTTCTGTACAGTATTGAGCATACATTTTAAATATATAGCTTAATGTATTTTTAATTGTTTTATTTTGAAAAGCAGTTTTACATTCACAGAAAAATTGAGTGGAAGGTATAGAGATTTTCCATATTCTGTCTACTCCCACTCATTCACAGCCTCCTCCATTATTAACATCTCCCACCAGAGTGGTACATTTGTTACAACTGATGAACCTACACTGACACATCATCATAAATCAAAGTCCATAGTTTACATTAGTGTTCACTGTTGGTGTTGTATATTCTGTGGGTATGAACAAATGAATAAGGATGTGTCCGCCATTATAGTATCATTCAGGGTATTTTTGCCTCTTCATATAAACTTAAGAATCAGTTTGTTGATATTTGCAAAATAATTTGCTGGAATTTTGATAGAGATTTCATTGAATCGGTAGAGCAAATGGGGAAGGACTGACATCTTGACACTATTGTTTCTTCTTATATATGAACATGGAATATCCCTCCATTTATTTATGCTTTCTTTGGTTTCTTTCATTATAGTATAATAATTTTTCCTATGTAGACCTTGTACATATTTTGTTAGTCTTACACCTAACATTTTTTTTTCTTCTTTAGCCTGTTGATGTAGTGGAATATGTTCATTGATTTTTAAATGTTGAATTCACCTTGCAAGCTTGAGATAAGTCTCACTGGTTGTTGTTATGTAATTATTTTTATACATTATTGGATGTGATTTGCCAATATATTTTCTGGCAATTTTATTTTTGGAGTTGCAAATATAAATGGATTGTGTTTTTAATTTTAAATTTCACTTGTTCTGGCTAGTATATAAAGAAGTGATAGACTTTCGTACATTAACCTTGTATCCTGCAACTTTGCTGTAATCACTTATTAGTTCCAGGAAACTTTTTTGTTGATTCTTTTGGATTTTCTACATAGATGGTCATATCCTTTGTGAACAGAGACAGTTTCATTTTGTCCTTCCCCATCACTGTACCTCTTCATCTTAGTCTCTATGTGCTGCTATAATACAGGCCGGGTAATTTATAAAGAATAGAAATTTCTCACAGTTTGGAGGCTAGGAAGTCTGAGATCAAGACATTGGAGGGATTGGTGTCTGGTGGAGGGCTGCTGTCTACTCCCAAGATGGTACCCTCTACTATTCCACCTGCAGAGAAGAATGCTGTGTTTTCACATGACAGAAGAGATGGAAGAGCAAGAGAACACTTCTTTCTATCTCGAGCTCTTGTATAAAGATGCTAATCCCGTTCATGAAGGTGGACCCCTTATAATTTAATCACCTCCCAAGGGCTACACTTCTTAATATTGCTGCATTGGAGATCAAGCTTCAGCATGAATTTTTCACACCATAGACATTTTATTAATTTTCTTTTCTTTATTAGTTAGGACTTCCAATGCAACATTGAAAAGGAATAGTGAGAAGAAGCATTTTGCCTTGTTCCTGATCTTAGTGGGAAAACTCCAGTTTCACACAATTAAGCAAAATATTAGCTGTAGAATTTTGTAGATATACTTTCTCCAGTTGAGGAAGTTTTTATTATGATTGAGTGTTTAATTTTGTCAAATACTTTTTCTGCATCTGTTGATATGATCATGTGATTTTTTCCTTCTACTTTTTCTGCATCTGTTGATATGATCATGTGATTTTTTTCTTCTTCTTTAGTGGAATATATTCATTAATTTCTGAATGTTGAATTTACCTTGCAAGCTTGAGATAAGTCCCACGGTTGTTGTATATAATTTTTATACATTCTTAGATGTGATTTGCTAATATACTTTCTGAGAATTTTTCACTTATACTCATTAAGGATATTGGTCTGTAGTTTTATTTTCTTGTAGTGTTTTTGTCTGGTTTTGCTGTTAGGGTGATGCTGACCTCAGAATGAGTTAGTAAGTATTTCTTCTGCTTTTAAGTTCTGGAAGAGATTGCAGAAAAATGATATCATTAAAGGAAGAAATCAGAATCTTAAACGTCCCAAAGAGTGAGTAGAGAAATCATGTCATAATCACTGAGCCTTTTAGACTAGAATTCAAGCTTCAGGTGGAAGAAGTGGAGTCAGCCAAAGAACCAGAGCAGCATTCTGAAGAATATCAGCAGAACAAGAAAAGTTTGTATTGTGGTTGTCCTCTTGGTATTATTATAGGTACTAAGATAGAGAAGCATAACAAAGGAGAAGTTACTTAAGTTAGCTAGGAAAGGTTGCTCGTTATGGAGTTATAAGTGCATTTAAGACTAGAGAAACGTTTAGTGGAGAGTAGGGTTTTATTGGAGTAGATTTATTGTGTGTAGATAATAAATTCATAGATTTTTGACCTTAAAGATAGAAAAAATTGATAGTAGCAAGGAAGATCAGGTGACAATTTCTTATAACTTAATTGGAATTATTTATATCAGAAGAAAAGGTAACCTGGGACAGATGAGGTAACCAAATAGGTGACGATATTAGAATACACTGTACAGTAGAAATAGTATTGTTATATGCTGTTAGATGCATCTTTTTAGAAAAGTGAAGTTCTAAGAGGTTAAGAGATTTGTTATTTACATAATATTTGCTTTAAGTATGACAGTTTTTGTAGGCTTATGTTTTTGGTAACTGATTTTTTATTATAAATAAAAATCAGCATTAAGGAACTCTCTGAAGACATTAAATTTCATAATGCCAAAAATTAATATGCTTTTTCACACTGAAGAAACTTTGGTTGTGATACAGGCTTTACTTTCTTTAGACACTTTTTAGCAGGTGTGTAAAACCTCATGTTCAAGATGTCATTGACTGATAATGTTAAAGGACTGGAGTTTTCTTGGATAGCAGGAGGTGAAGCAGTCAAGATTTATAATAGTTTTGCTGACATTTCCAGAGATGTCAAAATGAAAAAACAAAAACAAAAATACCCCAACGGTTTTAGCACTTGAGTAAAATAAAATCCTGTTTCATCTTTGCTCTAAAATTCTTCGGATTTCAGAAGTCCTGTAATAAATGTGTTAGTACTGGCTTTTATTTCTTGCTGCAGAAGTGAGTTGTGAGACCATGGAAATCAATTTTAAAATGCTTGACACTGGAGGGATTGGATTTAGGCAGATCTGAGATGAGAAAACCAGGAATCTGTGGTCTCTTCAGGAGGTTATAAGAATCTTTTATGTGACCAAGTCATTTATTTCTGTCGCTTTTTTTTTGGTCTCATCTGTCCTTCTTTAAGCTTCTGTACCGTGATTTTCCTGGGCCTTTTTAAACAAACAGGAGCCTGGGTGTGGTGAGTCACGTCTGTAATCCCAGCACTTGGGAGGCCAAGGTGAAAAGATTGCTTGAGTCCAGGAGCTTGAGACTATCCTGGGCAACTTAGAGAGACATCATTTCTACAAAAAATAAAAAATTAAAAAAATTGTCTGGGCATGGTAGCGTGCACCTGTAGTCCCAGATACTCGAGACTGAGGGAGAAGGATCACCTGAGCCCAGAAGTAGACTGGGTGAGCCGTGTTTGTGCCACTGCACTCCAGCCTGGGTGACAAAATGAGACCTTGACTCAAAAATAGATAAGCAAACAAATAAAACAAATACACGGGAGCTCATCCTAGAGAAAATAAAAATAAAGATACAAAAAATACTGTGTTTTACCGTCCAAGTAATGTATAATGTAATTTTCTTCTTAGAGGCAAGAGTTAAAAGTACATTTTAGCCTTGAGGATATGGCTAAATGACTTTAATTATTAGTGGGAATAGAGGATAGAAAATGTAAACCTAGAGGCAGGGCCATGAAAAGACATTAATGAGACCACGTTTTCATTTAATTAATGTTTCCTATGTTAAGAAGAGATGAAGTACATTGTGAATAATTTCTTTTTATGTCACAGGCAATTTTGTAATTTTTTTAAAAATAAAGAGTACTAAATTAACCTGTAGTCTTCTAGGTTGTGGCTTTGAAGAGGGCTTTTCTTGCTGTGTCTTGAATAGTCATTCTGTATTATCTATAGTTCTTCCTGATCTTCCTGTCCTCAGGAAGTCTTGAAAGAATTGGTTGTTTTGTGGTAGAGAATGGGCCAAAATAGGTGTATTTATCAAAATGCCAAATTGGAAAGAAAATCAATTGCTTTTCCAATGGTCAAAGGGAATATAGCACCAGGGAAGTGAACTTGTCTAATTATTCTTATGGTACAAGCAAATAATTGTTGTACCATTTTTATCCAGTGACCAGAAATGATGAATTAGCTGTATACTAAATCATTTCACTTACTGTGGTACAAACACCTGTTGGCTATAAAGGAAAAGTACAGCCCTGAAAAGAAACCAGAAGGTAAGGAAACAAAAAACAATCATGCTACTTTCCCAGAGCGTGTGATGATGAATATCTCATTCAAAGCCTGTGAAATAAAAATAGATTTCTCATTCAGAATCATTTTTAGTTCTCAGCATCGTTAAAAGACTTTTTTACACAACTTCTCCTCAGAATATGAGTTGGGCACAGGTGATTATTCACTTTTTTTCCCCATTAGAGGGAGGCTTTCTCAGGCAAATTTGGAAGTGATTTATCCAGAATCAGTAGGTAAGATTCTAGCCCTACTGACCAAAGGTGATATCATTATAAGTGGCATCAGTTGACAGTCTCTTATGTAATAATAAGACTGAAACTACTTTTGGCCAGAGAGATCTAATTCTATCCAATTCCATGGCTTTTCCTCAGTGTAATACCATTGAATAGCTTAGGAGAAATTGCCTCCCTTCATGTTGATGTCTGTCCCTAAACCTAAACATCTTCATCTCTGTGGCAGCCTCCCTTTTCATCTTCTAGTCGTCGTACCTTCTATTTGTCAACAAATAATTAATTTTAACCAGGTGCAGTGATTGTTTGGGTATGTGTGACACAACATGAGGATGGTGCAGCTGAGCGTCATGGAAGTGATTGGCATGGGGTCCAAGCTGGGTCTGAAATGAAGTGAAGCAGGCAGGGATATGGTGGCTGGAGAAAAGCGTGAGTTGGGGACCGGATGTCTAAGTGCAGGTTTAGTGGAGGAGAGACAGTGGGAGAAGTCGTTTTGTGGGTGAGAAAGACGGCTTTCAGATTGTGAGGTCTAAGATATCTTTATTTCTGGATGACACCATGCCAATTAGGCCATGGAAGTGGATAGAGGAAAATGAATGAAGCAAATGAAGCCAAGAAACTATGGCAACAGGATGGGTCTTCTGGTTGAACACTGAGCAAGGTGGACTGTTGAGGCTGAAGTGTGGAAACCCAAGTGAAACAGAGAGTTGCCTCTCTGTACGAAGGCAGAGAGGCAAGGTGAGGCTGGCATATAGGATGCATGTGGGAGAAGAATAAGGAAACCTCCTTAGCAAGCCTGAATTATTATTTCGACTTTGTCCTAAAGGAAATAGAAAGGCATTGGAGGACATTAAGATGGAATGCAATAAGATCAGATTTAGAATTAGAGTTTCTAATGACTATTTTATTAAATGTGTCAAGATTTTATTGGAGAGAGCAATACAGTAGGCCTTCTAGGGCCTTCTATGCTTAAAGTGTCTGTCCCACAAGATAGCTGAATAGTCATAGTCTTTTGTTTATTTTAAATTAAGTATGTACAAATATATGTGTATATATGTATACATATTTGTATATATTTTTATTTATAAACAGTTGTACATATAATTGTAGTTAATACAGGTATTCTCTCTTCTCCTCTCTTCTCTCTCTCTTTCTCTCTATATATGTATGATACCCTGATAGGAGGAGGTTTGTCTGTGAGTAACTGAAGACCCAAATATCTCTTTCACTAGAAATATGTAGGCAGTCTAGAGTTGTTATTTGTGTATCAGAGTGTCAGAGACCTGGACCTTTTTTTTTTTTTTCCTGCTTCTCTCAGCCTGTAAATTCTTCCTCTTGGCCCAGGATGTCTGCTTGAGTTCCTGTATCACATACACATTCCAACTAATAGGAAGGAGGAAAGGATGGAAGACTAAAGGACCCTTTTACTTTAAAGACACATTCAACACAGCATTTCATCTTACATTTCATTGGCCAGAATTTAGCCCAAGAGGCTCACTTCGCTGTAAACTAATATGCCTTGTGGATGGCAATATGCCCAGTTAACAGTGGTGGCTCTCTTATGAGCAAGAAGGGGAAGAAGAAATAGCATATGAAAATGATCCATCTCTGCCAGATACATGTGGTTAGGTTCCCTCTGTTCCTGCCAGTAATTCTATCTAGAGAATCTCAATCTCTTTCTGTGTGTGTTTGTGGGTAGTTGGCACATTTTTAGAAGTTCTTCCATTAGGAGGAACATACAATCAGCATACATTTTGTGGGCGATAATATTTTATAAGTACAAGCATTTTTCAAAATGACTGTGTTTATGTAATTGACTTAGCATATACTATATGTGATGATTGCAATAAGTTGCATTTGTACAGAGCTTTAAAAATGTTTACAAGAGCACATTCACACTTATCTCATATAGTCTACATAACATTCCTAGAGTAACTAGGATGACAGTACTATCCCCTTTTTTATGTGAAGAAATGGAATTATGTGGTTTGGTGTTGGAACTAAAATGGGCATTCATTGACCCTTACTTCAGGGTTATTAATAGAAGGGAGTAATAGTATGGATTTTGGGGAACAGAGGACAGTTAGAAAATAATTTGTTTTTTAGTTGGGATGAATGTATGCTAGTGGACATACATGTTTTCTCACTTTCCTAAGCAGTGGTATTTTACCATGATCACAGCAGCCCATTTCCCCAAGGCATAACTGGTTTCTTCTCCTAACAAGATAGACAAATTGTATGGTGTTGCTCAGTTAATGTAAGTTTGATAGATACATTTACTCATCCGTCCTTTATTTTCCTGCAATTATAACACACAAACCTTGTCTACATCTTAATTGGTTTTTGACATGTTCACTGTACAAATAATCAGATAATTCAAGTCTCTTTGTTCTACTGCAATATTACTTTGTAAAAACAGTACCCTGGTAAATGTTATCACTGTGAAGACAAAATTAAGTTTAACACCTGATTCAAATCATGGTGTTTTAAATTGGTGCTGCGTATTGCTCAAGAGAATATGGTTTATAATTTCTACTCACAGTGGTTGTTTTTCCAATTAATACAAAAAAACTACTCATAAATTCTTATCTCTGGGAATACATTTTCTGCTTTTGTCTTAAAAATAGCAAAGGTCAAGCCAGGCAAGGTGGCTTGTGCCTGTATTCTCAGCTACTTGGGAGGCTGAGGTGGAAGAATTGCTTGGACCCTGGAGTACCTCCTCTTTTGAAAAGACGGAACTTTTACTTAAAAATCCAAGTGATATTGTGTAAATTTTTAAACTTTCATTTGGACCAGAACCAAACTCTGACCACTAAGCGAGTATTAAAAGGATTGTCCCTCGGGGGACTTGGGGGGGGGGGGGGGGCCGGCGGGGCGGGCAGTAGTGGAAGTCTGCGGGGGGCGGGGGGAGCACACCTCATCCACAAGGGCACCTGCATAATGAACATTTATATACTTAACCCTGAATTGTACCCCATATCTTTAAAATAAATTTTTTTTTAAAAAAAGAAAGATACCAACACCAAAGCCTAGTCAAGAAGAAGTAGATAACCTGTTCTATGTCTATTAAGTAAATAGAATTTATAGTTTGAAAACTTACAACAAAGATAACTTCAAATCCAGATGACTTCATTGGGAATTACACCCAATATTTAAGGGAGAACTGACACCAATTCTTCACAAGCTCTTCCATAATATATAATATATAAGTATAGGGAACACTTCCCAACTGATTTTATGAAGACAGCATTACTATGATATTAAACCAGAAAAAAGCATTACAAGTAAAAAAAAAACAAACAAACCACAAACCAACATCCCTCATGAATGTAGCTACAAAAATTTTCTGTGAAATAATAGAAAATCAAATTCAACAATATATAAGCAGAATTGTGACCTTGTGGAATTTCTCCCAAAAACCACAAGGTTGGTTTAATATTTATTAAACAATCAATGCAATTCACTATGTTAAAAGACAAAGAAAGAAAAAAACAATAAAAAATGTGGTACATATACATGATGGAGTATTATGCAGCCCTAATGAAGGGCAAACATATGGACTTCACAGCCACTTGGATGGATTTAGAGTCTATCATACTCAGTGATCTATCACAGAAACAAAGAACAGTGTACCACATGTTCTCACTCATAAGCAGACCCCGAACATTTACCATAATACTGTAAGAAGGGGTTTGGCAATAGCGGGATACTGACAGGGTGGGGGTGGGAAACACAACATCGGTAAGGGTCCCTGATCTCAAACCAGGCAAAGTGGGGACCAAAGGGAGGCCTAAACTTTGCCTGTACAATGTCCACTTGTATACCGAATCCTGAATTGTACCCCACATCTTTAAAATAAAATTTAATTAAAGTAAAAAATGAAAAAAGAATTAAAACACCTGGCATGGGTGTCCTTATTTGTTTTTAAACATATTATAAATTCTAGAAACGAGAAGTACAGCTCTTAGTAACATTCATTACCTTCAGGAACATTTTTTAGTCCTCAACACACTTTTCTGTTCAGTGATATTAACTATGAGCAGATATTCTCTACTTCTTAGAACATGGTCTTTCTTTGGTTTCTTTAACTTTATTCATTCTGT